>LIEC01011719.1:22689-81215 GCA_001925005.1 Drosera capensis
GGGGGGGGGGGTCATGAGATGTTAGATCTATAAATTTTCAGAGTTGTTTTTAACGAAATTGTATGAGATCTGTTTTATATCATGAATTGTGTTATGGTTCCATGATGAGTATAAAACACTCATGTTTAATTTATGTTACACCTTTTATTTATTGTGTTATAGTTCTTTATTTCGTGTTTTTAGTTTAATTTTGGTTTTGGAGTTTGGATACTGTTGTTTGTATGTTTTAATTGTACATTTGATCGAGCGAAGTGACTTTTGATGGTTTGTGTAAAATGGATGAAAAATGTTTGAAGACGATGGTGATACAGTGTGATAATTTGATGATAATTCTGATGATTTCTTGTGATGCTCACAAGCGTTAGAGATTGTTTGGAGTCGTTCTCGAGATAAACCGATGCATTTAAGCCTATTTTGAGCATGGATGATCCATAAAACTTAAATGATGCATAGACGATGATTCAAGCCCATTTCAAAGGTACAAATGATGTGATTTCAAATGTTTTATAATGATAAAAGGGTTATGTAAGATCTACATGTACAACATAGAGGGGGATGAATAGGTTGTTTTAAAATTTATCCGTGAAATGCAGTGTAATAATAAATTTCAATACACTGATATTCTTTGCAAACTATTGAAGTGGTCTGTAGTAGAGACTTAAACTTTAAGAGTTTGTCTCTGTTTGATGTTATGATTGATTTTTAATAGTTTTAATAGCTCATAACAATGAAAAGCAAATAAAGAACACATGATTTATACAGGTTCAGACACTCGTTATCAACTGATAACCGAGAGCTTAGTAGAGTCTTCGCTTGGTGACAAGTTTAGTCAATCCAAAAGGTGAGTTCACTATCTTCTTGTTTTTTGCTTACAAGACAATCCCTTTACACGCTAGCTAATTTATCAAAGACGAAGAACCTAAATCCTTGGGCAGATCCTTCGCCGGACTCTGCTATAGCTTCTGTTCTTCAGTGGAGACTAGTAAATCCTCTTCTTCGTGTTCTTCAATTCAGCTCACTTGAATAATTTGGAATTTGGATTGTTTTTGGACACTTGTAATTTCAATCTCTTACTCAACAGCCTTCTCCAGCTACACTGTTCTTTGAGCTCTTTGATCCCTTTTTATAGACCGAGGGAATGAACCCATTACTTGTTTACTTGCACATTGCTATCAATCTCTTCCTAAATTGATGCTAACAAAACTCCTAAGTAAAACAACAAGGTAACTCTCTAAATTACATTGTTTAGTCAAAAGAAAAAAAAATTAATCTAATTTCTTGAGAAACTAACCTAAGTAAAACTCCTAGTCTACTGAGAAGTTCCTTGAAAGCATCCTTTGTCCACTAATGCATGCTATAAATTTTTGATTTAGTTGTCTGATTTTGTATTCCACAGCAGTTTCTGATGGAGCTGGCTATTGATGTACAGACGGTTCAGTCTCTGCCACTATTCTTGTAGTAGAGGATGGCCTTTCATGTATTTATGTTATTCTGGCATATGCAAGGGTTTGTCTCAGACTCATAGCTGTAATGTGGGGCGTCATCTGAATATTAGATTTACCACTATAGAGTAGGCCTTGGGGGAAGCCTACAGATGGTGGATCTGACCTAGTCCGCACCATTCCAAATAAAGAGAGGCGAGAGAACTCCAGGTTCAGTAGGAATGTATCTTGACGTTGCATATTTTCATGGTTAGAGGGATTGTCACTCATTATGTGTTTGTTGATTTCATCAATAGTGACACCTTTGAAAGTATTGTCTGCTGTAGTCTGCTCCTCTGCTGAGGTTGGTTTTACTTATTTGTCCTCTACTATGACCACCTCCTCTATCTATATGGGAGTGAGGTCAAATATGGTAACTTGGGTGAACTCTGCTTGCTCAATAATCTATTGGTAGTCTATAGTAGTTTTTTCTATGGTAGCCTCTACTCTATCACTAATTAGTGATGTTGTTGGGGAGTCCTCCTTTATTGGTGATTCCTTTGTTGTTATTTCCTCCTGATTCTGATGGAGTAGCTCTACTGTTTGGGACTCGACTGCAGATGACTCTGTTGTTGGCTCTTCTACAGCAGATGGTTCTATTGTTGATTGCTCCTGGACCCCTTCTTCAGCTACCTCATGAATGATGTCATCATCATCATCATGGCCTTCTAGCTATAGGAATTCATAATCACCATCATCATCATCTCCTGATCGTGGTGCTCTACCGACTATTGGCCTTGAGTGATAATCATAAATATACAAGGTCGCTGCCCTGATATGCTTGTCTACCAACCTCTTCAGTTCAGCCTCCACTTCAAGAGTGTGCACATATTCGACATGTTGTAGTTATGTATGTCTGTGCCTTCTTGTCTTGAGGGTAAAGTCTTTGATCTCTAGAACTCCACTGAACAGTATATAGGGTTCAGTGGGCCTCTTTTTTTTATTGGCTTCCATTTTTTCTGAATTTCTTTTCTTGAGCCGCCTGCATTTATCCTATACCTTGTGGTCCTCATGTAATGAGCCTTAGCCTTGCAGCTTTGAATGTTCTCTTGATTGGGAGTTTGTGCTGCTTGATGAACTTTTGGATCATTGCTTCCTTCTGAGGCTTGTCCATCATTTCATTAGTCTTGGCTTTGTGTTCCAGAACCTTTTCTTGTATGGTTTGGAATTTCTGTAGCGCTTTTATGATTTCTTCCTTCTCTGGAGAATATTTGATTATGGTTGTTATTATGGCCCATGCTTCTGACGCAGTTAAGGGCTAGTTAGCTTTTCAATCACAGCCAATTCCATTCCTACATTAGAGAATGCATCAGTTACAACAGTCCTTATTGTCAATGTACTATGTGTGGTTGCTCTATCTGTATCCTTCTGAGCTTGGCTTCAATGGATTCAATCTCTCTTCTTGTATATCCCTGTGCACCTAGCTCTTCCCTGAGTTGTGCTTGTAGTCTTGTTCTTACTTCCTGATAGCACAAGCCTTCAGATACTTCAGTGATATTTTTGCAAGTACTGCAATCTCTGGTCCTTTGGCGGTAAGGGCTTTGAGGATGATCCCTCAATTGTTGCTACAGTTGTTGGTCTTTGAGAACTAACTTCAGTCCGCTCTTTTATTGGTGCAAACAGTGCTTTTGTCTCCATTTCTGTATACCGGGCAATGAGAAGCTCCAATATTGTTTCCTCTTATGAGGTTTGTAGGACAAGCTTTCTCCTTGTCTCCTTGGTCTACTTCGATCTTGCTTCAGATGCCTTTTTGATCATCTTTCCTTTGGCCTTTTTGGGCTTCTTCTTGTAAGGGTGATCTACAGCCTTTGTTGTAGTCTACACTGCTGTTGGTTTCTTTGAGGAACCTATTGGCTGCTTCCCAATCTTTCGCACATCAATCTGTTTGGTCACAATCCGTGGCCTTCCTCCCTTGTCAGATAGCTTGAGGTTTTCTTTCAGAATGATGCTTGTGACTCTTCCAAATAAAGGTTGTATGGCCGCTACTCCCTTTGACAATTGATACATAAGTAGCTTATCCCAGTTGAGTTTGGGCATGGTGTTTCTTGCTGGTCAGAGGTGATCTGATCCTTTGAGAATTCCCTTGACATGATCACTTTCTTGACTATGTCTGCAAGTAGTTTTTGTGCTTTGGGCAAATACTTCTTCAGTGTCCGTATTCCTTCTTTCTATCTATCCTCGCTCAGCATTGCATGTCTTTCATCATTTATCATAGAGATTGATATACCTCTGGGTCCTTCGTTTAGAATTTTGAAGAGCTGTTCGAATTCATTGGGACCAATGTTGATCCCAATTCGTCTGGTGGATGTGTATGTGATGAATTGAAAGTCCTCTTCAACCTTTGCCTCTTCGATGAAGTCGAGTACCTCCTCGTCATATATTCTGCTTGTCTTCTCACAGAAGTACTTGAGGCCTAAGTCCTAAATCAGCTTGGACATTTCTTTCACTTCGTCTGATTCATTCCTTAATGTTTCAAAGTCAAGAATCACTATGGTATGTAATTTGATTCTCCATGTTGAGCTTCAACGCTCTTTAGATTTGTCGCTCTTAAGAGGAGAGTTAGATCGGGTGTTGGTCATTTTTGAGTGAAATCAAAGAAAATTTTCAAATTCGTGAAAGTGAGCTCTCAAATTTTGCAAATTAGGGTTTTGTAGTAGAGCACAATAGAGAGAGACTAAAAGTGTTTTTGGTTGAATTTTTTATCAAATTTATAATCTTTGAAAAAGTTACCGTTGTCATTTTACAACTAGTCATTGCACAATCAGTTTTAAAACGTTATTTCTTTCCAAAAATAAAAATACAATAAAATAAGAAAACTGCTGATTTAAGTACCATATGTGCTATAGAGCAGTAAAGTATTTTGGTCATTTTATTGATTCAAATCAATCATACCCAATTCACCTCGGAATTGAATAAATTTACTCTCATCAAGAGGATTTGTAAAAATGTCTGTATTTTGTTTTTCTATTCGAATATATTCTAATTTAATGTGACCTTTTTGCACATGACCTTTTTGCACTCGATGTCTAATCTGCTTGTAGTAAGGTATAAAAATGAGCCTATTGAATATTCTTTAGCTTATTTCCTTTTCACTCTCATCCTTATCAATTTTTATGACTGCATTCATGGGAATTTCATATGGCTTATATTTTCTAATCAATTTTTATTGACTTGTTCTTCAGGTACTTGGCTTGATTTATAAAACCCCATTTCCTAACTATTGTACCTGAAGTCCTAGAAAGTATTTCAATTCTTCCATTAAACTTATTTAAATTTAGATTTCATTAGTGCAGCAAATCTTTCACACAGTTTGTTATTAGTGCAGCCAAATATAATGTCATCAACATAAATTTGCACTAAGAGTATATGTTCTTTATGTTTCTTTAGAAATAGGATGGTATCGACCGTTTCTCTCTGAAAGTTATTCTCACACTGAAAAATTGAGAAAGTTTCATACCATGTCCTTGGAGCTTGTTTTAAACCATATAATTCCTTGTCTAACATGCAAACTTGAAGTGGATGTTCAAAGGCTTCAAAACCAGGAGGTTGTTCAACATATACCTCCTCTTATAGCTTTCCATTTAGGAAGGCACTCTTCACATCCATTTGATTGACTTTGAATCCTTGGTATGCAGTATAGACAAGGAACATTCTTATTTCTTCCAGTCTTGCAACAGGTGCAGAGATTTCATCAAAATCAATTCTTTCTTCTTGTGAGTAACCTTTTGCCACTAGCCTGGCTTTGTTTCATATAACTGTTTCATTTTCAAAAGTTTTGTTCCTGAACACCCACTTGCAGCCAACAACTGGATAATTCTTGGGTCTTGGCACTGGATACCATTCTTTGGTTTTTTGAAACTCATTTAGTTTTTCTTACATGACATCAATCTAGTTTGGATCACTTAAAGCTTCATTTATTGTCTTTGGTTTCATTTTTGATATGAAACATGCAGACAAGCACTCTCTGATTGTTGCACTTCTAGTCTGCACAGGTGCATCCTTGTCTTCAATAATGTCATCTTGTGTATATGCCTTGATCCATCTCCTTCTGTCTTGATCAATGGTTGTGTGCTCCAGTTGTTGTTGTATCATGGGCTGCTCTCACTCTACTGTATTAAATATCAAAACACAGACTGCTAATCCTTTCCTAATGCTTCAGGGCTCTCGTTTGTATCCTGTTCATCATCTATGCATGCACATTCCTCATTAAACACATTAGCATCATGCATGGATATTTCATATTCATCAAAGAAAACATAAATTGACTTCTCAACTATCTGTGTTTTGATGCTATATACTCTAAAGGCTTTAATAGTTATAGAATATCCTAAGAAGGTTCCCTCGTCTGTCTTAGGGTCAAATTTTCCTAGATGATATTTATCATTGTTATGTATGTAGCATTTGCATCGAAAGACATGAAAATATTTGGCATTTGGTGTCTTTTCTTTTCATAATTCATAGTGAGTTTTCTTGTGCAGTTTATGCATGAGATATCTATTTTGGACATAGCATGCAATATTTACTACTTCTGCCTAGAAGCTTTTTGGTAAATTTGTTTCAACAATCATTATTCTAGCAGCTTCTCTAAGTGCCCTATTCTTCCTCTCTACTACACTATTTTGTAGAGGTGTTCTAGGTGCTGAAAAATTATGTTTAATTTCATGATCATTGTAGTTACTATTCCTGTTTGATATCAAATTTAGTACCATGATCACTCTTGATTGTGATTATTCTGAATTTGCTTTAGGAATTTGGTTAGCAGACTTCATACTTATGTGATTATTCCTCATTGTGATTGTGATTTTTATGTAAGAACATTACCCATGCATATCTTGAATAGTCAACTACTACAAGTAGGGTATTCTTTTTTCTATTTAAACTTTATACTTATACTTGACAAAAAAGATCCTTATGTAATAGCTCCAGTATTCTACCTGATTTTGATGAGTTTAGGGGTTTGAAGCTTGCTCTAGTTTGCTTTCCGTCTTGGCATGGTCTGCACAACTTATCCTTTTTGAATTTGGTTTGAGAAAGCCCTTTCACTAGATTTTCTGAGGATAATTTGGCTATAGTTTTGAAATTCAAGTGAGCTAATCTCTTATACCATAGCCAGTTTATATCTTCAACACCTTTTGTGTAAAAGCATGGGTCCTTACTTGTTAGCTTTTGGGATCCACACTTGAATTATTGTCTTGTGTGGAGTCCAACATTCGAATGAGTTATGGCCAAGTTTGCCACAGGTATGGCAGTAGACCCTTGGTCTTATTGTCCTAGGAGGTCTGCTAGTGTTTCTCTACCTCTTCTGCTGTATTATGCATGTGTAGACGGGATTCAGATGTGATTTTCTCCATGTAGTATTGGAAGTATTGTTCTACACTGAGTAGTTTGGTGCATACCGAGGTCTGTATGGCCTTTTACTATTTTCAATCTTATGATTCCATACCTTGTGCACCTTGTGGTGTTCTACACCAATTCACGCTAATGCTTTGCTAAAGGATTTAACCCTATAGGTTTGAGCAGTAGAGGCCTTGCTTTTTTTCTCTCCTTGTTTAGTTGAGGCTTTACTCTTCTGCAAGACTTTTGTAGAGGTCTGTTTTGCCTCTTTCTGATCGGTTATGACAATATCAATCACTTTTGAGTGTGAAAGATCATTCAACCAGTCCTTGTAACCTAAGTTGAATAGAAGATGGCCTAAGTTGAAATCCATCTCGTTACATAACGATTTACTGTCCAAAGTATCATTAGATTTACAACTCTAGCAAAGGTTTGCTTATGGAGGGAAATTAAACATGGAATGTGAGGGCAACGATAGGGGCTAGATTCTTATAATACAATGAGCTTAAGTTACTAGGTACTCGGTAGTGGTCAAGCGGAGAGGTGTGTATCGTAAATCATTTATTTCATTTCTTTGTATAGCCATAACTCTATAGACCTTCCTAACCTAATGCTATTATTCCCTATTTGTCCTTCTTTCTATCTCATATTTTGTACATATACGTGATTTTGATTGGGCATGCTTGTACTTCTCATTGGAGTGATTCTATACTACACATGCCATTAAACTCCACGAAAGAACCCTTTTAAACCTTATTACATTATGAGTCAAGGAGACAAATTTGGGATATTTTTATATGGGATAGCTAGCTTCTTATGTTGTAATATGGCACACAATGTGTTAGGATCGTATCTTCGTATCGTCTATCATCTTTATTTTCAATAAAACGAAAAAAAAAGTGAAAAAAAGGAGAAGTTTCTTTTGTTATTTTGAGAATCATCAACCCTAATAAAAGGGAGGACTCGAAGAAGTTGTTTGGTTTAGTACTTTTGGTATTCTTTTTGTAAAGGCATAATGCCGTAAGGGATGGATATATTGATTGTTTATCTTGACTCATACCATATTCCTACCCTAGTCCCTTAGCACCACAAACCAAATAGCCGTCCTCCTTTCATCTACTTTGTTATTTCCTTTGGTCCTTGCCTAACATTGAAATGAGATGTGATGTACACTTCGTTTGGGTAACAAAGTGGTTAGTATACGAATGATTACAGCTGGTTGTCTTATTTGGGTTAAACTTTTATCCTTGCGTATGATATGAGAGTGTTAATATGATCCTCAAGATTATCTAAAGATATGATGACAGTTAGATGTAGTATGGCGAGAAGGGGAAATGATGAAATGACTTGAAGAAATATGAGATGTGACACTTGCTTATTTAGTTATTTTGAGTTTTGAATTTTACATTATTCTTGTTTCTTCTTGTGTGATTTCTTTTGCTTGTGGACAAGCAAATATTTGGTTTGGAAGAATTTGATGTGTGTCTAAACATACATCGTTTTCTTAGTCATAGTTACGTGTTAGTGTCTATTTTAGTCTTAGTTTGAGTCATTTTATTTCCTTTTACGATTTAGAGCGTCGATACTGCCTTATTTTTTGTTTTTCCTTGAGGAATGAAGAGTTTGAAGTGTTTCTGATCATGACTTGCCTGGAAGGAGAATTGTAGCTAGTTTTCAGGAGTTTCTGGTTGATCTTGGAGGAGTTGAGACGCGTTTATTGTTTGGCTCGTATGATTCATCCTTTGATATACTTTTATCATATATTTTGGCATCTTTGCATGAAAACCTTGAGATTTAAGTCTATTTTTTTATACATGAGTGAGCTTTGATGCGTGTTGATATTTTTGTAAGCAAGATGGGCATTAAACGGACGAGCAAAGACATATCACGGAAGAATGATCGAGCTAGGAGCACAATGGGTCGAAGGATGGAGGAACAAAGCAATTTTTAGCCATGAGACACAGAGTTAAAAGTGATCGGGTAATTTGTCTTTCTGAGCCAGGGCGCTACCCCTTGTTTCCATTCGAAAAGCACTGCGAAAGGCCCGGGCACTTCTGTATTCTGTATCCGAGCATATGTCTTTGAAATCCCGCATCGATTTGTGTATAAAAGGACCTCTCAAGCTTAATTTTTGGTAGAGAAAACACTTAACACGAATTTGCTTAGGGTTAGAGCTTGATTTTGGGAGATTTTGGTGGAGAATTATGTTTGCAAACAAGAGGATCTTGATTGGATCTATCAAATTGCATTAAGATTGTGCTTGTTTTTATCTTCTTTTGGTTGAATTATGATCTTTATTTTAGCTTGTGTAGATGATGATGATCATGCACATTAGGTGTTTGGTGATTTGTCTTTATCTCTCCTTGACTAGCTAAACTCCTTGTGGGGGTTATGATAGTTGGATGATTGTGTGGCTGTTGTGATCATTGTAGATCTAGTTCATTCAGATTGGGATCGCGGTGTATGGTTATGCTTAATGCTTTGATGAATTGATGACTCGTCGTGTCATCTAGGATATGTATTGACTCCAGAAGGATAGGTAGTATTTGGTCACGACCATTAACCCGCATGTTGAATGCATGACCGAGAGGTTGCATGCGTGATGTGTAAATCATTAACGGGAACCCGACCTTAGACTAGTTAGACATGACGGTCTTTCATTAAGAGATGCTAGAGGCGGTGTTGTGCTAGAGAGCATAGATTTCACCTTAGGATCGGGTTGAGATCACTTCGAAACAACAAGATTGACACTTAGCAACTACACAAAATCTTATCTTGCTATTTTTTATATATAGAATTTTAGTTATTTTACATTTTCTATATATACCCTCTCCCAAAGATTGAGAAAGGAACGAATTTTGTATGGGTTTTTCATCGTAGGCGAGGCCAAATTACAACAAACTGGTCTTCTCTTGATGTCATTGACAAGAGGTTGATCGCAGACGCTTCCTATCTAGGCTCTGTTGCATCATCATCATCGCAGAGTTGTAATCAGCTGTTTGTCAACCATCATTGGTTGTTGGGTTTATACTTCTCCTCTAGTTATGTCGTAATTTGTCTGTTGAATTTGTCATTTTCATTCATGACTATGCATAAAACTCTATTATGGCTTAGTTTAGTAGATCAGTGATTTAATTCACAAATTTTGAAAAAGCCGTTCTTTGTGGGATCGACTTGTGCTCATCACTTCTACATTTTTATTGTAATTGTGATGTGTGAAGTAGTATCGATATTTCAATTTGTAGTACCTTGCGACGGGTTCTGACACTATTAATCATGATAAGTGATTATATTGATAGCAAAATAACAATTCATGATTTAAACTCATTGTCATAATGTTATTGATTGATTGCATGTGAATATGATAGTCTAAGCTCATTGCTATTTAAGTTCATGTTTGGTATATTCTCTTACTTTGATTCAATTTATTTATTTTTAATATATATGAGCTCATCAATATATTAGGAATAAATAGATTAGCTTAATTATACAAGCTCATTGATTATTAACAATTGAGCAAATGTGATGCTTTATGCCAAAAATGTGTCACAGATAAACCTATCTAAGCAACAAATCTATATGATATTTCTCCACGATTGATCCTAAAAAGCTGGACATAATTAATAGACTTCCCTAGAGTTTAATTATATAAGAAAGCATACCAGTCCACTTTTTTTTATGAGATTCGATCATTTTAGTTTAATCTAAGTCATTTAATTAGTTTAGTTTGTTTTTAACTAAGAAAATGCAAGATTTTTCTATTTTCATTTATATTTCGAATTATTTTTAGGTTTTTCTATAAACACCCATGTAATTTCTTTGATTTGATAGTAATTAGGAGTGGTTAACATGTTCATTTTTAGATATTTTTCTTTCATTTTTCTCAAACCCTAGATTAGATCTATTCATTTCTATGCTTTTGGAGATCGAAGATTGGTGTAATGCTTTTAGATCTTGTTAATTCATCGTCGTTCACGCTGTATTATGTTGGGATTCATGGGAGAGTCCAAGGGAGGAAACCACGTCCTAATCGAACCTGAGTAGAATACACATATGAACTGGGCCCAACTGCTAATGCAAAAGCTTAAGCTGATGGATTTTGGATTGTTTATATATATATTCTACTCTTTCTTTTTCTCCACGGTCGATGTGGGTAAACCTACTCACACATATCCTCAACATATTATCCTTCTTTCTCTGTTGATTTATAGTTTATTCTTGTGATGATGTGTGTGATGGTGCATGTGATGATGATTATGATCATTAGTGAGTAGAATTATAGTAGGGAAAGATTAATGAAACTCTAGCTAATATGGATCATGAGATGAGTTAGATCATCAAAACCAGATCTGTTTATGTTGATTGTTGCGTGAAATCCTATCTTATTCCTTAATATGTTATGAAATCAATTAGACATATCACATATTGTTGATTATTTATGGTGATGGTCTTTCTATCATCAGGAGGCGGAGAAGAAGAGACAGTTTATAAAGGGTCTCAATTGGAGACTCAAGACTAACCTTACAAGTCAAAAGTTTGACACATTCCAATAATCGTACTATAAAACAGTAAACCTAGAAAGTATATTTGAAGAGAAGGATGCTTGCTTCATAGACAAAAAGCAAAAGCTCGGTAATTCAAGGCAAAGTGGGACTGGTAGATCTCAACTGTCAAGTGGAAATAAATCGAATTTTCTAGACCGACTATCGAACATCGTAGTTAGTGTGGGTCAAAATAGAAGGAGACAAGATGATAGATCATACAGTCAGTAGCATACTCAATAGTCGGGACATAGTGAAACTCACGCGAGTGAATCGGGAACTCAAAATTGACCAGATGAAAGGGGTGTTACAACTGTAACAAGGCTGGACATATTGCTCGAGATTGGTAAAACTGTAACTTTGATTTGCTACACTTGTGGTGGTAGAGGCCATAAGAGTAATGTATGCCCTAAAAAAGGAAACACATATGAAAATACAACAGGAGGGTCTACAGGTATTGCTTAATCAGGGATGCAGTAGTCTAGGACGATAAGAAATCAGCCTAAACCACTACCTAGGAGGCACAACAGATTGAAGCTGCGGTGACTCTTATAACCTTAAGCTCTATTCTCATTTAGTATACTTTCTTTTCGATTTTGATACTACCCACTCTTTTATTGCCAATCTCTTCTCGATAAGCATGACGTAACTTCCAAACCTTTTCTTGGTGTAGTTTACATTGGGTTGCCTACTGGAGATATTGTGGGTTTTAATCATTCTGTGCTTCATGTTCTTATTGAGATAGGGGTGAAATATTTCCTATTGATTTTGCTGTTTTGACCTTTGGGATGTCGACGTTATCTTGGGATGACCTGGTTTGAGAAATATGGACCTCTTACAGATTGTGAAAAGAAGTTAGTTAGGTTGAAAAGTCCTAAAGGAGGGAAGATTGTATATCATGGGGAAGGATCGAGGTCTGATTTTCATATAGCACCAGCACTGACGGCTAGCAACATTTTAAGGAATGGTTGTGAAGGATATTTATGTAACACCAAGGTACCAGTGTGGTAGAAAAGAGATTGTCTTATATTTCAGTGGTATGGGAGTATACCGAAGTCTTTTGTGTTGAAATCCCAAGAACACCATCCCAATTTTATTTTTTTAGACGAGGATGGTGTTGTTGCTTCTGGGAATGTTGTTGTTGCCGGAATGGTGTTCTTGGGTTGTAGAAACCTAAAAATCCGCTGGATAGGAAGATGAAATTTAGCTTCGTCGAACTAGCTTGTAAGGATGGTCGAATGATTTTCAAACCCTCGGGGGAAGCCATTATAGAAACAATGAGCAAATGGGGAAACTATTTGATAGGCTATTTCATCTTCGGGAAATTGCCTATGTTGACCGTGGAGAGGATCGCAAAGAGTGCATGGAGCAAGCTAGGGTTGGAGTATGTGATGGCAGATGCGTCTGGTTTCTATTACTTCCATATACTTGATGCAGCTGCGAGATAAAGGATACTCAAGGAAAGGCCATGGTTAGTTGTGGAAGGCCCATTATACTGTAGCAATGGACTCCGCAGCTGGTGATGTGTAAGAAGGCCCACGATAAGGTGCCTCTATGGGTGACGATCCGCAACATTCCTTTGGCATTATGGATGAGCTCGGCACTGAGTGGCATTGCCAGCCTCATAGGCAAACCACTTTATACGGATTCTTTCAAGGAGAACATGATCAAGATCGCATTCGTAAGAATTTGCATCAAGGTATGTGCAGATAAAGCCCTCCTTGATGAGGTCTATGTGAAGCTGGGGAATTCTGTCCTTCCCTTGAAGGTCGACTACCAATGGAAGCCGTAGGTTTGCCAAAAGTGCCAAGTCTTCTGTCATGTCTGTAGGCCATCTACTGCTACAGCCACTGTTACTGCTCCTGTTGAAAACAAGGGCAAAAATATCGTTGTTGATAGTACGCCTATCGATGATGAAGGATTCATATTGGTACGGAAGAAGAAGAAGCCTGAGTTTGCAATGGGAGCAGCTCCTACTAAAGGGAATTCTTCTACATCACAGCTAAGGGAAGACAATGTGTTGGACTAGGTTGTGGCTGGGTTGACTAGTATAGCACCGAAGTCCTTGGGGGTTGCTTCTAACAATGAAGGTAGTCCTGCAGCAAAAAAGACCAAAAAGCATAAGAGCAAAGGGGGGTCTAGTACTACAGCTAGACCTCGAAGAAGGTAGTCAGAACTTCCCAATCATCTATACAGTTTTAATGTTTGTTGGTTTTTGGAATGTGAGGGGTCTAGGACTCCCAATAAAGAAAGCAGAGGTCTGCAACTTGGTGAAACGAAGGAAGATGAGTTTGTTTGCTATCCTAGACACCAAGGTGAAGGAAGAAAAGTATTCAAATACTTTTGCTTCAATGTTTTCAACCTGGAAATCTTATGCTAACTACTCTTGTTCTGATAAAGGAAGGAAGGTTATGGGTCTGGTAGGACCCTAAAATCCTTGACTTCATTCCTTTCTGTACTTCAGACCAAGTCATTCATGGAAGAGTAAGGTATGGTGACCAGGGTAGAGCGTTTATCATCTGTTTTGTCTATGCTGAACATACTTTTGTTAGGAGAAGATCCTTGTGGACTGATATTGAAGACAAGGGGCAGGTATTTGATTGTGTTCCATAGATGATTCTTGGGGACTTTAATGCAATTAAAGAGATAGCTGATAGAAAGGGAGGTATAGATAAATGGCTTCCATCCTTTGATGAGTTCCCTGCTTGTCTTGAAAATACTGTACTTGATGATCTTAGATACAGAGGACACAGGTTCACATGGACTAATAGATCTCAAAGAGAACATGCTTGCTACAGGAAAATTGACAGAGTGCTGTGCAATTCCAAATGGCAGACTGAGTTCAATTTCTCTGAAGTTGACTTTCTCCCCCCCCAAGGGTTTCTGGTCATTCCTCTATAGTTGTCCGTGTTGATGAGGGCAGGAAAATAAAGGCGTCATTCAAGTACTACCATTTTTGGTCTATCCATACGACTTCCTTCCGACTGTTTATGATGCCTAGCAGGTACCTGTTTATGGGTATGCAATGTTCAGACTCTATAAGAAGCTGAAAGCTATCAAGCTGAGACTTAGGGATTATAGTATGAGGCATTTCCACCATATATCAAGACAAGTTCAGGTTGCTAGAGAAGATATGATGATGGCACAACAAATTCTTGAGGCAAACCCCTTTGTTGAGCTGTTTGCTGAAAGGGAAAGAGAGACGGTCATGAGGTTCTCTCAGCTGAAGCCGCAGGAGGAGTCATTTTACAAACAGAAATCCAAAGTTCAGTGGATGAAGGAGGGGGAAAACAACACCAGGTTCTTTCACAACTATGTTAAGGCAAGGGAAAACATGAAGCGGATTTCAGAGCTGGTTAGTTAGGAAGGGAATATAGTTCAAGGAGAAGGCCATTTACAAGAGTTCATTGTACACCATTTCTGTGCCTAATCTCATGTCTTTTGTGAAGAAGCCGGTCCCATAAGACTTCAAGGAGCAGCTTACTGCCCAGGTAACTGAAAAGGAGATCCAGCAAACCCTATTCTCCCTTGCTTGAAACAAATCTCCTGGTCCTGATGGTTTCTCATTGGAATTCTTTATTAATGCTTGAGATATAATCCGGAGTGATGTGATTTTGGCTATTCATGAGTTTTTTCAGAACGGCAGGATGTTTAGAGAGGCCAACTTTACTGTCATTGTCTTGGTTCCTAAATGTGACAATCCTACTCGGCTCACCGATTTTAGACTTATCTCCTGTTGCAACACCATTTATAAGTGTATTGCAAAACTTCTTGATAACCGATGTCCCAATGTGTTGCCTCTTCTTATTAGTTCTTCGCAGGGTGCTTTTGTGAAAAGCAGAAAGATTAGTGATAACATACTATTAGCTCAAGAGCTTCTCCATAGTTATCATTTGAAGCCATACTTGCCGAGTAGCTTTCAAGGTCAATATGATGAAAGCTTATGACACTCTTAGCTGGCAGTTTCTGGAGCAGGTCCTTGTGAATTTTGGACACAGCAGCTCATATCCTGGATTATGGAGCTCACCTATAGTGCCCAGTTTTCTGTCAATATGAACGGGGAACTTCATGATTATTTCTCAACGGAAAGAGACTTAGGCAAGGTGATCCACTTGCTCCTTATCTCTTTCTCTCGGCTATGGAGGTATTTTCTGGAATTCTTTATTCTCAGACTAACAAACCTGGATTCAAATTCCATTGGAGATGCAAAAGAACCGCTCTATCCCATCTCTTATTTGCTGATGATGTATTGTTATTCTCGGAGGGGAACTTGGAATCTATAAACCTGCTTAAGGAAGGGATTGACCTCTTCTCCTCAGTCTCACGTTTACATCCTAATCCCTCTAAGAGTTAATTCTTTGTGGCAGGGGATGACGCCTCTATCATTGATTATGCTCAACATATTTAGGGATTTGGTAAGGGATCTTTGCCAGTACGATACTTGGGAATCCCCTTACCACGAAACGGTTAAAAACCAGAGAGTGTAGAACCTTTCTTGACAAAGTTGCTAAACGAGCTGCTAGTTGTCCAAATCGAAAATTCTCCTATGCTGGCAGGTTATTACTTGTAAAGTCTGTGCCGTAATCCATTCAAGTATTCTGGTCTGGAATCTTTCTGATGCCTAAGAGTGTGCTCCTTGGAATTAAAAGTATATGCATAAGATTTTTGTGGAAGGGCCCATCATGGGCGTAGGTAGCTTAGAGTACTGTGGATCTCCCTAAGGAGGAAGGAGGACTTGGGCTTCGTCGGCTGCCAACCTGGAACAAAGCACTTAAGTTGAAACATATTTTGGGTCTTGCCTCGGGGGAGAAGACCATTTGGACTGACTGGGTACATGCTAATCTTGTGCAAAATGACAACTTTTAGTCCACAAAAATTCCAAAGGGTGGCTCGTGGAACTAGAGGCAGTTGTTGCAACTTAGACCATTGGCTCAGCAACCAATCAGTTGGAAGGTTGAGGACGGGCAATCTATTAAGCCATGGTATGACTCTTAGTCTTCTTTAGGTCTCCTGTATTTAAAATTCTCTAGCTCCTTTATCTACAACACTCGAATCCAAAGGGATATTACACTGCACTCCTTTATTCATGACTCATTTTGGCAGCTCCCTTCATCTATTCTAGATTTGTTTAATGGCTCTTTTCTTCCTGATATCCATGGAGGGATGGATATCTGCCTTTGGGGTGATGGGAGGAAGAGGGGATTCTCAAATGCCCACGCATGGAATCATCTTCGAGAAATGGCTCCAAAGATATTTTGACACAAGCTTATCTGGTTCAAAGAAAACAACCCAAGACATGCCTTCATGTCTTGGGATGTTTTATGTAAGAAGGAAAACATCCGAAGACATGCTAGTGGTACGGAAAAGGCTCTATACCCATGATCGCCTTATGGGAATAGGCTTACTAGATGGTGCTCTATGTGTTTTATGTAAGAAAGAAGTGGAGACCCATGACCACTTATTCTTTTCCTGCATTTTTCTTAATCCTTTGATGCAGGAGTGGCGACAAAACTACTGGTTCAATGAGGATGAGATGAAACTACTGGCCAACTGGAAGATCAACCTGGATAGCTAAATTGTTTTGTATATGTTCATGCTTCTTGAGTCATGTAACCATTTGTGTATGTAATGGTTTATCCATTCTGGGAAAAGCTCCTCTAACATTTATAGAATGTGTGTATGTAACTTTGCATGGAAACTTAGGTTTCTAATGGTTAGACAGGGAGCTCAAGGGTATGGATTATGTTGACTCATCCCCTTCATATCTATGTAAATAAACTTATTATTTTCAATGGTAAAAAAAAAACGAAATATGCTAATTTTTTCAAAAGCCACGGCCATGCGTGGTATGCATAGGTCGTGCAACATGAGTTTTTGGTTGTCACAGAGCACGACGTAAGATTCAAGATTGGCTGAAGCGCACAGACTTTGCAAGTTGGCACTGTCGTGTCTGCATGACACAGGTGCCCGACCATAAATCTGCAATACTTATCTTTTCTATTTTAAAAGAAAATTTGCTTTTTTAATTCCTATATAAATAGTCACGACTCTCTACAGATTGGTGAGTTAGCTTCACATCAATTTTGACACAGGTGCCAACTCTATTCGAGTTTCTCTCTTCTCTTCGATCATCGAGAGGATTACCAAAGACGATTGACAGCTTCGCAGCCTTGTACTTCACTTATTGAGGAGATCGTTGCCAATTGTTTATAGATCAATCTCTGTTGGTCTAGGGTTTTATCTCTTCTACTTTTAGTTGTATTTCATAAGGATGTACATTGATCATTTGATATATTTTTCGTTACGTATTATGATGTCATAGGGTAGAACTCTGGTATGGCTTAGTAATTGGATCGTGTTCATGGATTTAATGAAATATATTATTTGATCTTATTAGTTTCATTGTTCTATGATTATGGTATCGAGTTCATATTTTGATTCATCCATAATTGTTAACTTAATATAATTGGATTATCTACTTAATTACATTGAGGACGCATGTATGTGGTTAATCATTCTTATTTGATTAATATTAATAACAGATCATAGATTAATGTCATTCTTGTTTAGTTAATGTATGTACATATGAAATTGAATATGATTTGAGGCTAATCTTTTTTAGGTCATTATCATAAGGTGTTAAGCAAAGTTCATAATGCAACATATTTAGTGTATGTTATATTCTTGTTTTGACATAGAGTAATTATGTTATTTTGGTTATGTCATGCTTAATGGTAATCAATGAAAATACTCGACAATTCCTATTTTGTCGAAACCAATTATAACATCTATCATAAATGAACATGAAATGAAAATTCTAATCCATAATGAATGACAGTTATGTATGCCATATATTTTTTTTATCAACTTGGTAGAACTTTCTCAAAATTAACAAATCAAAAACTGAACTTAGTCAATTTCGAAGCTTTATTTTATTTTCGTTCTTTTCAACAACACCATCCTAATTTTAATTTCATGAAAACTTATAAAGATCAATTATCCATTCTTCGATCCGTACTCGTCGCTGGTACATAAATTTACTTATCCATAACCAGTAATACGAATATAAATTCTAATTTGTTGTACCTATGACAACACCTAACAATAATCAAGGGAAAAAATGCAATATTAGAGCATGCGTCAGTGTCTATTGCCATGGGTGGCATCCGACGACGAGGGTGACGACATCGATCAGTGGGTGATATCGACAAATCGTATTATCAAAATCCTTATCCCGATAGAAGGGATAGATAGTAACACATGAGAAGGTGGGATTGATTGGGAGGGGATTTGAGGTTTTATCCCGGTAGAAGGGATAAGTAATTCACGAATTATTTTTGCTACCAAATGCAGTATTATCAGGATTACTTATCAAATCCTGTCCATATACATTTGCAACTACGAGTTCAGATTATTTATACAATCAACTGGACTTATCTACTCTAAGACTGCTTTATGGACTGTCTACTTTTATGAGGCAATGAAATTTTATTATTTCCTCCATTGCAAATTACATGTAAATGTTTGATCCGTTGCAGAAATTTATGTGTGTCATGAATTCTTATGGATTTTGATTAAAAATATATTATATTTATATAGTGATAGGGGGTTTGCTTTACCAATTGTTAGAGCATATAATGGATATACGCCATTATATGGTAATCAATTTTGATTGATTTTATATTTTTAGATAAAAAAATTATCAAAGAAAAAAAAACGTTATAAGTATTTTGAAACATCACAAATAAGAAAATATTGTATATGTTATAAGATAAGGAGTACATTAGAGGAGAATGGCAGCGCATCCTTTGACCATTATCAAATGTCAAATGATGTGACTGAAACCCGCCTGCGCATGGGTACCAAATCGTGGTAAAAGGAGATCCAACTATGGATAGCGCATTTGTAAGGTAAACTGAATATTCCTGGACCTGGCAATTGAGATTCAGCAAGTCTCCTTTTAGGTACTTTTCAGCATCACTAACGACAACCAACATAAGTGACGCCGAAAAGTAGTTGCATAACAGCTTTGACAATTATAAGGACTGGTGCGGGACACCATAAGCTGAATCCTACGATAAGACACCATTAAAGAAGCCACTGATAAATTACAGTGATGCCCACGATGATCAGGGTTAATCAACCCCAACAGGAGTAGGCAAAACAACGATGGAGCAAAGAGAACAGCACATACCAATAAGTCCATGAAAAGCCGAGGGAATCATCACTTACACTGCATGATAAGTCCCATATAATGGCCTGCATTCACATGATTATTTGGGATCTTTGTACATAAGTCGAGTTCAACTTGCGTGACGGTATGTCATCCCTGCTTAATTGTGTATGAACAGAAAATAATACCACCAATTGGTAAGATGGGATTTGGGTTTTAAGTTAATAAACAAATATTCATCCACTGCTTTATACATGTAGAGAAATCAAAACAACTGCACGGAGCTAGACAACGGCTTGATCTGCTCATCCTCAGTCCGAGAGTGCAGTCACATATTTCCTTGATGACCGAAGAGGTGGTATTTATACAACATATACTGATACAGTAACTTAACCTATTCTATACAACTTGACCTATTTTCTACACTCACCCGTAAACTGCAGCATATATGTCTAATAAGCTCAGTTTGGAGGTGAAATGACAATGAAGAGGTCGAGGTAAGGCTTTTGTGAAGATATATGCAATTTGGTCACCAGCTGGTACATGCTGTATCTGGATTGCCCTCTATTGAACCTCTTCACGTATAAAGTGACAGTCAACCACTTTGTGCTTGATTCTCTCATGGAGGACTGAAGTCTCAGCAATCTGGATGGCAGCCTTATTATCACAGTAGAGAGCGGGAGGACTAGGTAACTGAACACCAAGTTCAGATAGGAGACGTTGAAGCCAAGTCAACTCATAAGTAGATATAGCCATAGCTCTACATTCTGTTTCAGCTGAGGAACAAGCTACAACCGTTTGTTTCTTGCCTCGCCATGTAATTAAATTTTCATCAAAGTATGTACAGTACCCACTCGTGGAACGTCTGTCATCAGGAGACCCAGCATAATCAGTGTCAGTATATGCTGTCAGAGAGGGGATAGCTGTAGGTCTATAGAGGAGGTCCTCACGACGAGACTTCTTCAAATATCTCAAAATATGCTCAACATCTGTAAAATGAGACTTTCTTAGAGTATGCATGAATTGACTGACTAAGCTCACTGTGAAAGATATATCCGGTCGGGAAATAATCAAATATATGAGTTTGCCAACAAATCTTCGATACATGTCTGGATTTGGAATAATAATGTCTGACTCATCAGTAAAGTTGGAAAGCTTGAGATTTTGTTTCATTGGAGTGTGAACTCGTTTACACCCTAGGAATCTTGAGTCTTTTAGTAGATCCAAACAGTATTTCCTCTGATTTAAACGAAGAGACTTTTGCTTCTTAGCAACCTCAATCCCTAGAAAGTATTTTAGAGTATCAAGATCTTTGATATGAAACTATTTTGAGAGATGAGTTTTCACCTTGACAATTCTAGATGTATCAACCCCAGTAATAATAATGTCATCAACGTAAACAAGTAGTATCACAGTCCCTTGAGAACAAATAGTGAAGAATGTACACAACTCCTGGAGAATCCAATGGCATGTACAACCTTACTGAATTTCTCAAAGCATTCTCGTGGAGATTGTTTGACCCCATACAGTGACTTTCGAAGGCGACACACATGGTTCTCCCCCGCAGTCTCATACCCAGGAGGCTAAAGGATGTAAACAGTTTCTACCAAGTAAACATGCAGAAAGGTATTCGTGATGTCAAGCTGGTACAATGGCCATGACCATTGCAGAGCTGGTGAGACAAGAGCACGAACAGTATTAAGCTTGAGTACTGGAGAGAATGTCTCTTTATAATCAATACCATGTTGTTGGATAAATCCTCTAACCACAAGACGAGCCTTTAATCTTTCAACTGACCCGTTGAGATTGTGCTTTATGGTGTAGATGCAACGACAACTAACACAAGACTGGTGTGGAGGAGTGGAAACAACATTTCATGTGCCATTTTCCTATAGAGCTTGCATCTCTTCATTCATAGCAGCTTTCCACCCTGAATGTGCAAGTGCCTCTCTCATTGAAGTAGGAATAGAAATAGATGACAAAGCATATGAAAACTTACGAAGAAAGGGGATGAGACGATAATACGAGACAAAATTAGTGATGAGATGTAAAAGTACAAGTACAAGGATACTTACGAAGAGCAATGGGTAGATCATCTGGAGCAGGCGTTATGGGTGGAGGGTGAGAAGCTGCAGGAATTACTTTCTCAATTGTGTGCTTAACCCTTCGAGTATAGGTCAGAAGTGCAGAAAGAGCAGGTGCAGGTGCAGGTGCAGCAGGAGTAGCAGGAGCAGATGGTGGGTCTACCTTACCAATAATAGGTTGAGGAAGTGGATCTGAAGAAGGAGAAGAACATTCTGAAGAAGTAAAGTAGGGTACTTGTTCAAGGAAAGTGACATCGACAGATATAGTAGTTTTCCTCATCTCAGAAGAATAACATACATACCCCTTTTGTGTGCGAGAATGCCCAGCGAACAAATATCGAGATGCACGAGGGGCTAACTTATCTTGAGTAGGACCAAGACAATGAACAAAACACATGCATCCAAATATCCTCGGAGGGATAGTAAATGGAGACTTGTCATGACATAGAAGAGAGAACGGGAATTTGGTTCCTACACTAGCAGAAAACATTCCATTGATAAGCTGACATGCAGTAAGCAAAGCAAAGTTCCAGTATATACGATAAACGTCCATTTGAAATAATAAGGTTCTAGTAACCTCTAGGAGAACCTCTAGGAGATAACGATTCTTACGCTCACCAACTCCATTTTGTTAGGGAGTGTAAGCGCAAGAGGTCTGATGAATGATGTCTTGCTGAGAACAAATATCCTAAAACTGTGTACCTGTTTATTCCCGTGTATTATCAGTGCGTATGACCTTAATATTAATAGAGAACTGGGTGTGAATTTCATAAATGAATGTACGAAACATAGAGAAAACCTCAAATCTATCATGCGACAGGAATAACAATATCATACGAGAAAAATCATCTATAAAGGTGACAAAATACTGAACCCCAAAGAGACTTTTTACCTTATAGGGACCCCATATATCTGAGTGGATTACAGCAAATGGAGTATCACTACGAGCATGGACAACTGGAAAGCTAGATCTATTATGCTTTTCTAGTATACATGTTCACAGCTGAACTCAGATAAAGGAAAACTAGAAATCACGGTACGAAGGACATACAAAGGTGCATGACCAAGTTGTCGATGCCAATCAATACTTGAGATAGAGGAAAGAACAGTAGGTGATGCATTCATATGATAAAGTCCCTAAGTTTCACGACCCCCACCAATCACTGCTTGAGTCCGAAGATCCTGTATCACAAAAGAAGAAGGAGAAAATGTGATTGAGCAATTGTGATCTCTAGTAAGGCGACTCACAGACAATAAATAGTATCGTAAAAAAGATACTGAAAGAACAAATGGAAGAGTGAGAGAGGGAGTGAGAGAGAGAGACCCTGAACCCAACACAGAAACGGTATTCCCATCGGTAACTGTGATGGACTGATATGGCGTCTCAGTCATAGAGGGAATGATGGACTGAGTGATGTCATCTGTTGTACCTGAATCGATAACCCATGAAGATGACTTAGAGAGACATGTTATTCCTGAGACAATGGTGATATGGGTTGATCGAGACAGAATCCCTCGAAGAGACTGAACCTCCTGAGAGGAAAGACTATCAGTAGAAGTGGAAGTCGATGGTGTCTCACCTGACACTTGCCGAGTAGAAGGAGCAGGTGACTGATCAGAGTACCCATACATCTTCCAACAAGTGGTCTCTACATGATTGGATCTACCACAGTGTGTACATTATAAATTTTCACTATTACGACCACCTGAACCTCGTTGGTCTCCACCACGAGGACGAACACGACCAAAAGTATGACCGCCACGAGACGAGCCCTCTGTAGTAAGGGCAGAGGCAGGTGCTACCGAGTTAGGAGCAGTCGGAGGAGGAACTCGTATAGTCGTCGCAAAAATATTGGTCAAGGTGGGATTGTCTTCGACTGAGAGTAGTTTCGAACGAACACTGTCAAGATAGGACGGAAGGCGAGCAAGATACATAGCACCAACAAGAGCCTCTCGTTGGGAGCGCTGTGTAGCCAGACCAATAGACAAGGGCTGATGATGAAGACATTCATGAAAGAGACCCTGAAACTGAACAGCAAAGTGCGGAATGCCGTCCTTCGGATCGATATCATATAGCCGGTGTAAACTGTCTTCCGAGGAGAAAAGAGCCTTAAGCTGTTCCCAAACCTCCTTAACAGCCCCAAGACATACAACCATGCGATAGATCTCATCGCTCATAGTTTTGGTGAGAAGAGAGGAAGTAGCTGCTGCCACTCTCGATCCCCTCCTCAGGTGCGCAACATCTCAACAATTTCCTAAGGTACAAAATTTCTACATGTATCTATAGATTTGAATTTGAGTTAATAAATGAAATTATTATAGCTATATATTTATGATCCTTTCAAATTGCAGGGTATATATTTCACACGCAGAGTCGTTATCTCTCGATTTGAAAAAAAAAAAAAAACGGTATTATAAAGCATGTTTCAAATGCTCGAAAGTTGCAAGAGAATTTGGGACTCAGTGTTGGTGTGATACACATGGTGGATTTTCAGTACTTCCAGCTCCTTGGTAAATATGTTTTTTTTACTCCTTATTTCTTATTTCATCACAAATACTTCATTATATTTTGCAATTACTTCTTTTTTTTTTTTAAAACCAAGTATCATACAATTATTTCTATTCGTTTTCATATTAAATATGGAAAATTAACATATATTCCACTTTTCTATTGTGAAAAATTATAAAATGACTTGGCTTTAAACTTCATTTTGGTTGAAACTATAGTTATATTAGACATATTAAGCTTATTCTATCATAGCATATTTCTTTAATTGTCACATTTCATTGATTTCGTCTGCGCTTAAAAAATGTAATTGAAATTTCAATTTTCTCTAATATAACTTTATTGATAATAGGTATAAACTAAGCTCCTTTTTAAAGGATGAAACTGGTGAATGCTGTGTCCATATTTTTGGTCGCATTGCACAAGAATTAGTTCGAAAACTCTGGAAAACTATCGTGATCAATGAGGGATACAACAATCAATATGATATATCACCTCCACTCCAATGCATTTTAGATAGATGGCGAATTTTCCATGTTCAGTTTCAAACAAGAGGTTCTGATACGAATATTGTTCATACAAACATTCGATGACGAGTATGCATCAACAAGTTACCACAAGAGGCAAACCATTTCTTTCATTATAATTCACAAAGTATTATTTTTTGTTTTGTCATACATGTATTATTACTACTCAACAACAGAAAGAATGAGATGACTATAGCATGAGCAGCTATTCACCTAATGCTGAAGGTTCAGAAAAAAAAAACATGAATACACAAGATAAAAATTTCTTCAAAATTATTTTAAATCTACATTTGACGAATGTTTATTTACTATATATGATATAAATTAGTTATTGTTGGATATTACACAGTCTGACAACCTCATATGGAAGCAGCAGCAAAAAAGTTCACTCAGACTAAACATATCAACTTAAACATGGTGGTGAGTTGTGTTCTTTTTTACAATATTGAACTTTCTGGTGATTATCAAGAACCTCAATTTACACAGTTTAATTGTGATTGTTATGATCAACTAAGTGGTTACACAGCCATAGGCACAAACTGGCTTCATGTGCTTTTATTTGTTTATTTTTTTCTCCAATTACTCATATATCTATATCCAAAAGTATTGCTTGGACTCCGCTTTGCTTCTCCTATTGGTTGGACAGTCTTAGTGATAGTACAACTCCAAAAACTTAATCCCTCAAACCCTGTTCCTTTGACAGGAAACTCCCATAAGTGTCAGAGATCATTTGGAAGAAGCACAAGGGACGAGATCTCCAATTCCGATCGAGTTGTAGACACTGTTAAACAAAGTTGCATGCCTGCGCGCCTGTGGAGCCCACTCCTGTGGAAACAGTACGCCTGCACGCCTGTGGAATAAAACTGATGGTTTTGGATCGTGGTGGTGGTGTGGCGAGGTAAGAAACTTGGTGGGAAAACTTTCCGTTTTCTTGTGTTTCTTATTATTATTATTGAGGTACTCTCTATGCTTACATCTCAAACCTATTTAAAGCAATGAATCAAGCTTTGCTAAACACGTTTTTTTACAAAAAACGTAGAGATGAACAATGCCGGTGGACGGTGTTACTGTGCACACGTGTGTACTGTACACACGTGTTTTTGCTCCATGTCAAGGTTATGACCAACAAAAACAGCACGTCTTGGTTTTGCCTTGTATATATATAAACATATGGAGGGCGATTCTCCATTTCTTGTATCAGACATACTCACTTGTATATTTCAATTTTATCAATGATACTCCTCAAATTTTAACATGGTATCTGAGCATAGATCTCATCGCACAAAGGAGGTTCATCCGGATCAGAACAAATCCGTTGACCGATCCGCAGAGGATCCACGGATCTCATCACGTAGAGGAGAGATCATCCCGGACCATCCACCTCGAGCCGAGGACTCGCTGCCCGACGTCCAAAAGAGGCGATATCCCTTCAACGATCGCATTTTGACACAGTAGCACTCGCTGCGGCCGCCATTGTCCTCGTCCCAGCATCACCCTTCACAAACTGCCAGAAAGTAAGGGTTTCTGGTGCGGTGAGCGTGGATCGAACTCCCTTCAACAAATTTTTGATGCGATGAGCGTGGATCGAACACGCGATAAGGAAGGCAGGAGAGATCAAACACCCGATCCAACACCCTTCAACCAATTTCTGGTGCGGTGAGCGTGGAAAATTCAAGAGAACGAACGTGGAGCTCAACCTAGTTTTCTAAAAGCATTGAGCTTCTAAACATTGCCCAGAAGGGACACATGCCTAGCAGCCAATTGGTGTGTTTGTGTAACGAGGAGCTTAACCTGGCTTTCTAAAGCCAACACCAGCCCAGGCCCATCGGTCCAAGCCCACAGCAAGACTGATCCAGGTCAAGCCCAGTCCAGGTCAACACGCACCATCCCTGACCGAGGACACACCAGTTGTAGCCGGGCATCTACCCGGAGTATCCGAACATCGATAACTCATCGGTGAGCTTCCACTCCGATGTCACCGCCAAGCCCAGTCTGCCCCCCACTCGTCGGGTCGATTTTCGCGCCTCTAAACCTTGTCAGAGGATAACAAAGGGATCGTCGATGCCTCTTCTCCACTGTTCCTTCATGATTCTGATAATTCAGGCATCGTCTTGGTTGCACAACCGCTCATCGAGACCAATTATCTGGCATGGAGTAGGGGCATGCTCACCGCGATCTCAGCCAAGAACAAACTCGGGCCAAACCACACCCGACATTGTCCCAATATTCGCTCTAGGATAGATGCAATACCATGATACTGTTCTGGATATAGACTTCGATTTCCAAAGAATTGACCAACAGCGTGATTTATTTCATGTCCGCCAAGGAAGTTTGCGATGACCTGAAGGAGCAGTACGCGCCGAGTAATTCGGTGCAAATTTTCCACACTTGTCTGAAAGGATTTTGGGATGAATTGAGATCCTTCATGTCGATACCAACATGCACATGCGGCATGTGCAAATGGGGTGTTTCGCAGACGTCCCTCGTAAATCAACAATTGGAACACAGTTTCCAAATTCTCATGAGTTTGAACGACATTTACTCGACCATCCGGAGCCAAATTCTCACCATTGATCTGATACCACGGTTTAGGAAGATCTATTCCCTTGTTCTGCAGAGGATAAGGAGGAAATCACACGCAAGGTGGCGACTCCGCTGTCGTAGTCGGCGGCACTAGCGACCAACACTAGCTGCAACAAAAATGGCTCCGACAGACGTGGTGGCTCCGGTCAATGTGACCAAGACAGGGGTCGTGGCGACGGTCACCCAGTACGACAAATGTGCGATTTTTGTGGTATGTAGAATCATGCGCAAGAAAAATGCTATAAATTACATGGGTACCCAGAAGAAGGCAAAGGCAAGGCTGTGACTTTCCTTTCATAACCGAGCAGTACAACCAGCTCTTGCCACGCATCAACCCTAATACGGCCCATCGGCCCAAGCTGGCCCTTCGATCCGACTACCCCATTCAGCCCAGTCAGCCCACTTCATAGGTATGGCTGAAAAGTATAATCGTTGGATTATAGACAATGGTGCATCTGATCACATGACACCGTTTGAGTTGAATCTGAGTTCTAAAAATTATACGAATCAACCAATTTGTATGCCAAACAGATTTGTTGCACTTGCTTCATACATGGGCCGATTTAGAATCAAATAAAGCCTTATGTGATCCCCTTTTTTTTACACATAATCTGATATCTGTGAGTAAGCTAACCAAAGAAAAAAATTGCGCAGTAATTTTTTTGTAAAAATTCTGTATATTTCAGGATCTGTCCACGAAGAAAACGATTGGGATGGGTGAGGAAAGAGATAGACTGTAGTAATTCAGCGAGCATAAAAAATCAGCTTGTTACTCCAACCGTCACCAAAAATTACCTTTAGATTTATGACATCAACGTTTAGGTCACCCGTCTGAGCGTCGCCTCATAAATCTTTTAAAAGGTATTAAGATTCCTTTTACAGATAATAATTTTAGTTGCTCAGTTTATCCTTTAGCCATATTTGTTAGGAAATTCTTTCCAATTAGTACCAATAAAGCATTTCTTCTTTTGATTTGATTCATTTTAATATGACCTTGCCCCTGAATCATGCGCGGCCGGTCTGCCGGCTGAACGAATCTCTCTACGGCCTAAAGGAGGCCTCGTGAAATTGGTACGCAAAATTTTCTGATGCTCTCCAGTCTTTTGGGTTTTCGAGTAAACTAGTGACCACTCCTTATTCGTTATTACATCGGGTTCACATATTATCCTCGTGTTGATCTACATCGATGACATGATCGTTATCCGGCCCATATTGAACGGGTCAAGACTTTTATTCGCTCCAAATTTCGGACTAAATATTTGGATAAGATAAAATATTTTTTAGGGATCAAAGTTGCACGCTCGTGCACGGATATTTTTTTTGTTTCAACGGAAGTATACTCTGTACATTCCAAAGGAGACCGGCCACCTTGGGACCAAGCCAGTCGATTTTCCTATGGTGCAAAACCTGAAGTTCAAAGTCACTTATGGCCGGGCACTCAGTGACCCTCGCATATAGGGGAGCCTGGTTGGGTGGCTGATCTATCTGAATATTACCCGGCCTGAGATAACCTTTGCGATTAACACTTTTAGTTAGTTCATGCACTCACCTCACCAGCCGCATATGGATGCCGCACTCACGATCCTCCGATACCTCAAGTCTGTGTCTGGTAAAGGTATTCTTTTGCGTGCTGACAATGCACTTCAACTTAATGCCTTCTGCGATTCTGATTGGGCTTCCTGCCCCACTACCCGCTTGTCAGTTAGAGGTTATTGTAGTCCTATCTCCTGACGCATCAAGAAATAGGGCACTGTTTTGCGCTCTTCTACTGAGGCCAAGTACTTGGCCGTGGCTACCTACGAACTTCTCTGGCTACGGGTCCTATTGGCTGACATGGGCGTTGCCCATCTACAGTTTATGATCCTTTACCGCGACAATCAATCTGTCATCCATATTGCTGTAAATCCTGTGTTTCACAAGCGCACCAAACATATTGAGATTGACTGTCACGTTATTCGCGAACGGGTCCAAGCTGATGATATTCGGAACAAGCATATTCAAATCAATGATCAACGGGCTGATATTTTCACCAAAACTTTGGGTCGGGCACAATTTCTGTATCTATCTGACAAGTTGGGCATTTTCGATTTGCATAGTCCAACTTGAGGGGATGTGTTAAACAAAGCTGTATGCTTGTGGAGCCCACTCCTGTGGAAGCAGCATGCCTGCACGCCTGTGGAACAATGTAACACACCTTGGTTTTGCGTTGTATATATAAACAAATGGAGGGTGATTCTCCATTTCTTATATCAGACAAACTCACATGTATATTTCATTTTATCAATAATACTCCTCAAATTTTAACACACACATCATGGTGGATGTAAACATGTATATGTGATGTGATACAAATATTAGTAAAATGTTTTGAAGAGTCGGGTTTTGCGATGTACATATTATGTATAAATGTATGGGTTCCGTGATGTACATGTATAAATGTGTTATGAATGTCTATGTAATGTATATTTGTATTCTCTAATATATATTATGAATATTTATAAATCCACCCCTGTGTACGGCACAGGCTTTGAACTTGCGAGATCTATTTTACTTCATTTTCTTCACATTCATTGGGCCATGGTTGTTATCACTAAAACACAAAAATTGTCAATTATAATAACATTCTAATTTATTTTGGCTATCTATTTTTAATTATGTATCTCATTTTTCTTTACAATAATATATCGTAATTTATCGAAGATGATTTAGTTATATATATATATAAATTTATTTTTGAAACTTATTACTAATGTTTTTTTGAATAAAAAACCGTTAGCATTTTGTGAAGCTGGGCTGGTGAATAATGGTCCGGGTGCTATGGTCCAACGACCGTTTAGTGTAGATGGGCTCATGGGCTCATAAGCCGTGTGCAATGAAAAGAGGCGTGTCCTGAGTGCCCTCGACGCCGCTGTCTCCCTCGAAATCAATCCACTCACAGTCTGGAAGAATGAATTTCAGGGTGGTGAAGACATGGAGCAACCAAGTAAGAACGAGGGTAGGAACACTGACGCTGCCCGGCCTCGCAAATTCTGTGGAGACGCCGTGTCTTCTACTGTCGACGCGGAAGGGCCTCCCTCACTTCCTCTCTCCTGATCTCCTGTCGGGCCTTCCGACTCCGGACTCGAATCTGCTCGCCGTCAGCCCCCTGCACTTGTAAGAAAGGAGCTAACTTAGTATACTCTGTTGTTTTATAAAAGGGAAGAGGATAGAAAGCATCATGATAATTACAATTTCGAACCCTGTGATTAAACATCTGTCATTCTAAAAATCAACCGTTTTTCAGTGTTGAGGCAATTCCAACGGAGACAATATCTAAAATCGGGGGACTACACCAGATGTTGGGGTTACAAGAATGTGGATTTGCAGCTGTACCCAGGGACTCAATTGTAGCGCTTCCGGATAGTACATCTACTAACAAGAAAGGAGCCTCTTTCGAAACTCCTTTTGGCCGCTTGCTGGTATTTTATATCTTGTTTCCTTGGCTAAATATCTCAATAGATTTATACTACATTATTCCTTAATTATATATTGTGCTTGTAGATAAGTCCTGCCGAATATATGAAAATGATTGATTCTCTCAAGCCGAATTGGTGGGTCAGCTTGGCAGATGAAGTTCCTATTGGGGTTTCCGAAAAGAGGCATAAAACGTCAGTTGATCGAACATTGCGTTGGCTTGATGAATGCATTACATTAAGCAAGGTATATATCATTTCAGAAGTGCCATATGTCCATTTATGCCTTTTCGATAAACTTTGACAATTGCCTTCTAGTGTAATATTCAGTGTTTCAAATGATATGCTCTAGTGAATATGGTGCTTTTTAAGTATTAAGCATACTGTTTTTTTTCCTTCCCATGTGTTTTGGCCATCCTCGTGAAACTGACCTTGTTCGTCTGACTGTATAGTTATGTTGCTTCCAAATGATTATGTTCTAACTACATAATAATGAGAATGATTAATATACGATTTGAGGTCAACAATTGAGTTCCGCTTGTGCAATGCTTCGGTCCATGCCTGCATAGCAGGTACAATAAAAATAGTTGGTAACAAATCCTAATTTGGAAAGAAGCTTGTCGTATGTCATGTATGTCAGGGTGGAAATGTAATTCGTATACTTTCGTGTTAGTCCGAATATAATGGCAGAAAAAGTTATCTTTGTTTTGGTTTTGGGGGGAGAAAATAGCATTTAACCCTTCAAAAGTATTGAGCCGTGACACGTGATCTCCTTGAAGTTTAAAAATATGTTCTAAATCCCTATATCGTAAAATGAAATCATATTATTTTGACACGAAATCATATTAAATAAGTTCATAAAAAAATCATCTGTATATTTTCTTCACTAGTTTTAAAAGAAAGTTGAATTATTTTGATACAAAACACAATTTAAAGAAATTGATAAAGAGTCGACTTTATATTTTCAAAATTTAGAGGGGTCATGTGTCATTATCGAATAGTTCAGAGGAGTTTTATGCTCTTTTCCCGCTTTTGGGTCTTGACTATACTTAAGGTCCAATTTTTTCCTTTCCTTTTCTTTCTTTTCTTTTCTTTCTTTTCATTTCTTTTTTCTTTTTGGGCCAAAGAGCCTGGCATTCGGGAACTACCGATACTTTTTTAAAGATCATTGTTAGGAGATAGAATATCTTGAACTTTTGGTGGTATTTATGGTACTCTTCTTATGAGGAACATATTTCTTTTTGAATTGAATTATGCTGCATGCAGTGCTAGTTGATTGGTCAACTTGGTAACAAAGATACGAAGGTGTAAAGGGAATAGTTCCGACCTGGTATGAATTCTTCTTATGGTACCCTTGACCTTGTATATAAGTTTGACCATTTGGTAGATAATGCTTTTACATGGTATAAGAGGAGACACAGATAAAGTTACGAGTTCATATTCCTACATTGCATCCTTTAAAATAATAAGTGGAGGCATATATAGAACATACTTCAAGATTAAAGGGCATTTGTGCGAGAAAGAAACTTATTATAGAAGATTTGTGATTGACTGACTTCCCCTCTTTTTCTCATTATGATTGCTTTACTGGAAAAATCATTTTCTGAAGGCATAATTTTTTGTGTTTGTTTTGATGTGTTCTTGTACTAATTGGAAAAAACTAGACAGATGGAGCTGCTTTTGGTGCCATTGTTGGTGGGCGTTTTGTGGAAGAATGTAAACGATGTGCAGCTGAAGTGGCGAAGCGCAATGTGTCTGGTTTATAGCTATTCCTCGTTCTAGTTTCATTTTTGTGCTTCCAATTACTTGCCAAACGCAGTCCTTTTTACCTTTTCTTTTACTCTATAGGTTATTGGATTGGAGGGTTTGGGCTAGGAGAAAACGTTGATGACCGTCTTCATCTCCTTGACACAATCTGTGTAAGATTTGTGCTTCTGTATTTTGTGATTGAACTGAAGTAGGGTGTGTTCTTGAATTCTTCAGGAAACTATTCGGTGATCTTTTTTTCACACTAGTGCAAAGTTGAGATTATATCTGTCTTCAACTTAAGTTTTGTGCTTCTCAACTATGCTATCAAGTACTGATTGATGATAGAAATCGATGACGTCATTCAGATTGTAGACAAAGATTTGAGTTAAAGACATGAAATGAAAAAAAAAATCATTCTAGTCTTGGTTGGGTTCAGTTAACTTGGTTTTTGCCATTGTTAAACTCAAAACATTTGGTACATTGGGAATCTCCATCTCTTTTCATGTTTGTTTAGTGATCTTCTGATAGTGTGTGTTTATTCTGCTATCCTTAACTTCTGTACAACTTAACATACCCTGTTCCGAAGGCTCTTGCTTAGAGCAGGGTATGAGAGGTTAAGGTGCAGCCACTCATATGGAAAACCGAAGCCGAGGGTTTGTCTTTGTCGATGCTTGGGCTTATGGACAATGTATCCTTGACAAGATCATTCAATACGCCGAACTCGCTTTTTGGGCTATTTACAATATATTTTATGATTATCCTATTTGGCATCAACCCTTTATTTTGGTGCCAAAATCCTAGAAAAGGTAATTGCAAACAAGAGAGGGTTTTGCTTGAACTCATTGGCTAGTTAGTGGGTAATTAAACAGTCTACTTTTTGCACATTCCTTTAGACTATAAAAGAGACCACAGGAAGTCATACAATACCATAGTTTGCATTAAGGAATAGACAAATAGTATTCATTTCAGTGACATAAAACTACACAGTAAAAGTCACTCCGCTCTCACAGCGCTGAATTTTTATTTGGTACATATTTTTATTAACTTTTCTTTGAGCCTTGTGCTGTCCCTCTGAACCTAGGGTTTTCTGCCAGAAGAAAAGCCTCGTCAGCTCTCTGGTCTAGGGTCTCCAGGTATTTAATTGCATGATGTATTATATACTACTCATGAATTGTGAATAAAGAAACTGTTTGACTGCTTAAATAGATTATAGAATTTAATATCAATACTTGGAATTAAAATTCTACAGAATAGACGGACAGGTTATGTAATGTCAATTAGTATGTCGGCTTCATTGTATGTATATATATATAAAAAAAAGGAATATATCCACAGAATCCCGGATGTGGGGAGGACACCTCACAAGATGATGTACGCAGATCTTATCCTTATTTTTTTAAATACAGGCTGTTTTTTTATGTCCACAGGGATTAGAACCCGTGATCTCAGGGTTAGGAGGAGAGTGCCTTATCATTGAACCAACTCCACTTGACCTCATTTAATGTAGATGTAAACTATAATTTCATTTGGTGAGCTAGAGTTACAAGACAGGTTGATCACAAGGTTTTAACCTCTTTGCTTTTGGTTTAATTGAATTCATTAATCAAAAACCAAATTTATATGATGTCTTCAAGTTCTGAAGCACATGTCTTTTCTGAAACAAAACCTCGCTTCTGTTTCTATCCAGTTGAAATTCACTACCTCTTTCTTTAACTGTGCAGAGGAGGTCTTACAGGGTGTTGCTGCAGGAATCGATTATTTTGATGGGACGTAGGTTTCTTCCATCACCACATGGGAAATGCGATGCCAAGTATCTTTCCATGTTAGGTTACAGAGTGTGTTTTATATCTTGTAGGTATGTCTATCATCTTACTCTTGAGGGTCAGGCATTAACATTCCCCGTTTCTAGTACTCATGGAAATGGCAAGGAGCATATATCTAACAATCATTTGGGTGATTTTGGAGGTGACCTCACAAAAATCAACCTCCGAGCCATGGTATATAGGTATGTATTGATTTCATTATTGCACAAACTCTGGTTTTTCTAGCCTATTTTGGTTCTGTTCTCTTTTATTCTTCTTTATTGTTTTACCTATCATGCGTTAGAGATGAATCATGAATTATGACACAGAACAATCAGCCCTAAGAATTTCCTTGTTCTTAGTTATCCTACTGTGCTTTCATTCTGGTTTTTACGAACATTTCAGCACTCCTAGCCCTTGATCTCCTTGCCTTGTGGGATTGATCCTGATCCTCCTTCTCAAAGCTGGAAATTATTTGTGACCGTTCTCATTGGTGGTGTTCAACTATAAATGCTGCTCGTCCGTTGCTATAGTGTAGTTTTGGCCGATCAATATTGATGAGTTTATTCTACACCTGTTCTCCGTTGGATCCTTTTCTCTTTCGCAAGAAAGTCTACTGACAAACTTGCTCTACATTCTGTTGTGAATTTCTTCATCCCATCATTCTCAGTTTGGCATTACCCCTGTTGACCAGCTTCCCAAAGTTGAAGATGCCCCTCTGTTTGATTAGCTTCACTGTTTACTACTTTGCTGTCCATTTCAGTATTCTAAATACATTATACATGGACATCTTAAATGCAATCATGTTCATCATCAACATTCTATCATGTTTCCTATGGGATTCGAGTCATTCGACATAATCCATTAGGTTCTAGCTTCTCTTACTGGCTTACATTGGAGTGCCAAACCGAAATAAGATAACCTCTCGAGAATAGAAAATTTCTAACAGAAGCAACCTGCTTACTGGGAGGAGTAGGAGATCACGCCATTTCTGGAACTTATGTACTTCACATGTGTTTCCATTTTTGAAATTATTCCTCCGAACATTCTGTGTCATTCAGCTCCATAGGAACGACATTAGATGACCATTACAGTATACTTGTTGCCTTGCATAGCTCATTTGAAGCATCCACTTAGCATCTGTTATCTTTAGCAATATTGAATTTTTTTACGCTTTTAGTATCCTTGTTACCAGTGTTGATATGTCATCTATCCTTTTTTTTTTTTTTTTAATAATCATGAATGCCAAATTTTGCTAGTGCTTATGCTTTTCCATTTTTCCTCATCAGGAAAGATGTCTCACCCATTGTGGACGAGTGCAGCTGCTATACCTGTCGAAATCACACAAGAGCTTACCTGCATCACTTACTAAATGTACATGAAATGCTGGCTCAGATTCTACTAGAGATGTAATGCCTTCACCTCCTGCTTTTCTCTACATTTATCTCCTCTTGCATCTCATTGGGAGTCTACTTGGATCTTAGAACTAAAAGAAATAAACTTTTCCTGCTTGTTCTCGTGATTTTGCATTGGTTTCAATTTTTTCTGATATGGTTATCGCAAATCTTAAGCGGTTTCCCTTTTGGCTTTCAGACATAATACACACCATTATTTGGCATTCTTCCGCGCTATCAGAGAATTAATCAAGAAAGGAACATTCAAGGACTTTCATCAGAAATTGGCCGGTAGTATGGATCAGAATCTTGCTCCTGCTCTGGTGGATGCTGTCGGGGTCTTGTGAGGTAAATGAATGGAACTCATGCCCACTTATTCATATATGGAAAGTTACGAATATATCATTGAAATATTTCCTTGTAACTTATTGCTGATGGTCTATAACATTTTTGAAGGATATCGATTCATCAGTGTCATGCTTCGTTTCGGTCGTTATCCTTTCGGCATGGGTGCCTGCGGGGTATACTGGTACTTGTGTTTCTGTTTCGTTTTGAAATAATACAACTAGAGGGAGAAAATAGAAATTAATCGATGGAGAGCATAACTCTATCGTGAAATTGAAGCATAAATAGATTAAGGTGCTAAATTGAATATCTTATGTTGAAATTGATATTGTGAAACTGAATATCCTCATCTAATTATCAATACGTATTTCAAAAAATTATAATTCATCCCTATCATCTAATTATCCTTTATTCTATCCTCGTCTTTATCCCAATCCTTGCCATCATCCTATCTCCGTCGGATTGTCGTCAAAATCCAACTGCTCGTCGAAATCGTCGTCTGAATTTGACAAGTCGTTGTTGAAATTGTTGTCTGAGTCTAACAGGTCATCGGAATCGTTGTCTGAGTCCGGTAGGCTCTCATAATCGTTATCGGAATCTGGCATGTTTGAAACAAAGTGTCTAAAGGAAAAATAAAAATACAAATAGAACGTCTTGACAAAAAATAAAACAGAGCGTTTGAAGAAAAAGAAAAATAAAGCTCGAACAAAATAAAATAGAACGTCGAAAGAAAAAGAAAAACAGAGCGTCTTAACAAAAAAAAAAATAAAACAGAACGTCTGAAAAAAAAAAAAAAAAAGCTTCTAAAAAAACAAGATACATTACCCAAACAAAACAAAACAAAACCCAAAAAAAAAAAAAAAACCTTGAACAAAACCAAAAATTTGAATCGAGCGTCCTTTGAATATATATATGCTTCTAAGAAATGGAGCGTCATTGGCTATTATCACAGTATTGGCTATAAACGCTGAATGGAGTTCCTAATCGTGGGCTGGATTGGCAAATGGAGGCAATGCTACCCCATATCTTGGCCTTTTTTTCAGTCTATGTCCTAAATGATTGAAAAAGATACTCAAGTGTATTCTTGATGAAAGAGTTGCTTTCCGTGAATTCTTCTCTTCTTTGTTTGATATTATTATTCAAAATTATAAAAATAAAAATTTGATAACGAAAATAAAAAATTGATAACGAAAATCGAAATCACTTTTAAAATAAAATGATTTTTTATAAAAGAAATTTTGAATAATATACTCACATAAAACATGAAACAAACACTGAAAATTATTTTTTCTGATTTTTTATTTTTTGTTTTCATTTTATCCATTTTATAAACATGAATTAGAAACAAACGTTTTTGTTTCATTAGTCAATAAAAAACAAAAAAACAAAAAACAAACATGATATCAAATAGACTTAAGGAAATTACCCTTTCTCGTGGACTTGTCCTCCGAACCCATTCATCAACTCAAGAGAAACCGCTTGGTTCTCCTATAAAAACGGTGCATGGTTTTTACCGTGTTCTCAAAAAAAGAAAAAAAGAAACAAAGTTGTGCCGCAGTAGGACCTGATAAATCGGATAAATGACAAAAAAAAACCTAACATATGGTTGCTAATGATATTTAACTACAACAACTACCCGAAAATCCCAAAAGATACTGTCTGGAAAGAACCAAAATGATATTATAACCACCGATACAAAACAATGGCTCAAATTCAGTGATGCATTTCACAACGGAGAATTTGGGATATAAGTACTGATACGATACCAGTCCTTATCTACATGTGCTTGTATGATCTCATATATATCAATTGTTCTATACATGCCCCAGAACACAAAATCACTTGTTAGTGTTACAGTGCAAAAACCAACATAGTCCATCATCTTGACTATCATGACAAAAGAGAGTCGATTGAGTATGTCTTGAACAAGTATGCCAATATCTTCTTGTAGTCACCGACGTTCGTGCCTGTGTTTGGATCAACCAGGTAAGGAACCTGTATCAAGAGAGACATACAGAAGAATTTACATAAACAATTCCATTCATGAACAAAATCCAACTTTCATTGTGGACAGAGCAGAGGATTTCTCCTTTTAAAAAAAAAAAAACAAAAAAAAAAAAACAAAGGAAACCACAGTGTATTTGCTTTGTGCCATTAACTGTGCGAAAGAAAATGTTTCACCTCGTTTGACCCAGATGCTTCAAAGAGTAACTTCAAACGGGATGAGCCTTCTCCTACATTTTGGAGGATATAAGGGAGCTCTAGTTCACACAGTGCCTCACGGACAATGCGTGCATACTGATGAAGCAAATAAATCGTATTAGCTTTTCTTTTACAAGCTTCGTCCATAAGTCACAGGATATTTTACCGATCTGATACTGAAAGCACGACCATGATCAATCGGTATATACCGGATTGTTCTCATAGGAGAATAGCTCCAACATTTTCGGTGGAGGTTCCCGACTTGCTTTCTCCCATAAAGTCATCCCTCTGCCTGCTCGTATAATGGTTGGCATCCAACCAGTGAACAAGGTGCTGTTTATCAAGAAACTTTCATCAGAATCATGAACCGATACAAGAGTGAAGGGCTACAAAACCGACAGGTAAAACAAGATGAATGGTAAAACTCTGGTTGTGAAAATATATTCCATGATTAATTAAACTATAGTCAACATGTCAGATGTTCTTTTTATACATGCTCACATTTCCAGATGGAGAAAACAAATAGCAATGAACAGTATGAAAGGCACATTCCATTACGTGCAAAATGTAAAAAAAAACCGAACCTTTCCAGAAGCCCAAAAGAAGGATTCCTTCGGTTGCCATATTGAAAGAAAAGATACTTCACAATCTCACCTACCCGAAACATGTATACAATGATTTTAATCCAATGGAAATTGAGCAGACTAGAAAGTATGCTAGGTATGGTTGGCCTTTGAGATCTACCAAAAAATAAAATCAACTTGACATGAACCCTTTTATGCCTATCAATGCATAAAAAGTATGGAGGTAACCTGCTACATATAATGCAAGAGCTGCCAATTAACTCGGTAAGCTCAGGGCTAGGCTCGGGTTCGGCTCAAAAGATGCTCAAGCTTGTTCGATTATAAAAACGAGCCGAACATGAACAAAATTCAAAGCTTGATTAGCAAACGACTTTGAGCATATTCATGTTCAGCTCGGATCAAATTATGGATAAGCTTGAGTGACTACCATGGTTAAGCTTCAAATTAAGAAACAAATTCTCCCAATTATAACTAACATTGGTTTTTCCTCCTTTTTATTGTTCTAATATCAAACCAGAATTTAAATCGAGATTAAATATCAGCAGTCAGGACTCAGGAGTCCAATAAGAAAGGATACAAGATGGATCAGTAATCTAGAAGGTAAAGAAAGCTCACAAATATGAGCATTGAGAATGGAGGTATGCTTACCGCTCTCATACATAGAGACACCAGTATTTGGGTCAATAAGAAAGGGGAATCTGCCACGAGAGAAGGGGAAAAAAAAAGTTTAAGCAATATATGCTTGTCGAGAATATAAAATTAAAACATTAAGGTGCTTTTTCTCATTTTACAGTAATAACTTCTTAGACCAACAAAAATAGCTAACGATGTTAATCAGAGACGGCTTCTGTTAAAGACTTAAAACTTGAAAGAAAATTCTAAAAATTTGTGATCATTTTTCTTGGTGAACATTTTTCAGAAAATTTTCTATTATACAAACTCATCCAACCAAGAAAAATGCTCATTTAGAAGTTTGACCAATTGAAACCACAGAAACAGGGCCTCCTCAAACAGATATTCTGCACAAAGACATGATATTGTGCCTTCCAAGGAATTCTATGTTATTATCAACATTTTCTTTTAATTCTATCAAACAAATGATTTGACTATTAACGGACCCAAGACAAATGGCACGGGCTAGCTAATTTGGAGTCCAGCCCGATACAAAGCCCAATCCAAAATGGCCCAAAAGCTAGCCCGTGTTTCGGATTCTTCCACACCCTTCTCCAAACTTCTCCGAGATTGTAAATATGTAGGGTTTGCTAGAGTTTTCTAGAAAGGTCTTGTAAATCCTAGGGAAGAAAGACTCTAGAACACGAGGTCTAGATTCTTCCATGGATGTGTATATAAGGGAGGGGTTGGCTCATTTGCCAAACCACCTCCAAGCATCCTCGGAAGCACAACATCCTCGAGAGCACTATATACACGAGCAATACAAACATCCAAGTTCTCTAAACACAAGCGTCCCCAAAGTTCCATTCTCATCTTTACTAACGTTTCCACGAGTCTTGAGTGTTAGTCTCAAGGAGGAAAGGCTGAACTTAGATACAAGACAAGGATGTCTAAGTGCCGCACGGTCTTGAAAACAATAAGCCCGTAACACAAAGCTAGGATCAGATTTTTGGAATAAAATGGAGTACCAAAGAGCTATCACAGAAGCCACTCATGCCCACTTATCTATCAGATCTATTTTAAACTCCACACCATAAATCTCTTTCTAATACGACCATTGGAGGTACCATATCAACTCAACTCCTTGAACTGAGCACCACCTAGCAATTTATCAACTTATTAAAGCACAACTTTCTGTCGCATTGACTGGGCAGGTAAATTGGTGGCTGTAAGTATTGAATACCAGCTGATACGGGTCAGCCCAGTCTGGACTCGAGCCCGTTGCACCAACGCTCCAGAAATCCGCCCCGATACTTGAAGGATTATGTCCGTTGATTATCATGGGGTCATGCTCCCTGTTTGTTCGGCTGTTTCCTTCATTTTAGGAATGATCACTTGTTTTTAGGAGTCAAATAAGTTGTTAGTCATGGTTTGTTGGGTTTGTTATTGTTTTCTGCAATGTCGTTGCATTTGTTGGAAGTGTTCTTAATTTGATGAACATCTTTGCTAAGTGGTTGCTAGCGGTCTTTCCGTTTCCCGTTTTGGAATATGACATTGTTATTTCATCAATGAAGCGTAGAAAATTCCCAAAGCTTTTACCTTTCATTCACTTGTTCAGTCCGATAGGAGATTTGGCATAGTCGAATATAGGCTAACATTTGATGCTCTTCTTGAGAGTCTTTCTTGTCCATCGTGCACTAACATTTGATGCTCTTCTTGAGAGTCTTTCTTGTCCATTGTGCACTCATGGCCAAAGGTACCCGCTTCAAGAAGCTTGAAGACACCCAAGCTGCCGAAGCCTCTCAACTCCACCACTTGTCAGAAACCTTTGAGCACTCCAGGAGACATCCACCCGAACAGCTAATCACCTCAACGAACTCACCACTCAAGCCAATACTACGACCTAGCGTATCGATGAAACCCAAGCCGCAATCACTGCCCTCACTGGTCCTTTTGACGAGTTTGAGTTCCTCCAAACCCACAGACCAGCAGCTCCTCCTTTACCGCCTCCGCCACCCCCTCGACAAAATCCACCACAAAATTTGAACCTGCCAAACTTCTCCACGTCCACAGCCCCAACCATTTAAGCTTGCCTTTCCTCGGTTCGATAGAACTAATCCTTGAGGATGAATTTTCAAGGTGAATCAATTCTTTGACTTCCATCTTACCCCGCAACCCCAAACCGGTAGGTTTGTGAGCCACTCATATTCAGAAAAGTAGCCTCTAAAGCTTGAACGAAGGCCTCCCAGTTCTGAAATGGGTAATTGTTATGCATCCACTGGTACCATGAGAACTATGTGGTTTGTGTGAGCTTCGACTTCCATCATACTAATTTGCACTTGACCACCAAAAAATGTCTTTTAAGTAAAGAAACATGGAAAATTGGGTGGATCCAAGAGGTAGCGGGGAGCTCGAGCTTATAGACAACCGGACCAATTTTTTCTAGGACACGATAAGGGCCAAAGTAGCGAAAGGAAAGCTAATGAGAAGCACGGTTAGCTACACATTGCTGACAATAAGCTTGGAGTTTGACCTACCCCCAATCACCTATGCTAAACTGTTTATCGATTTGCTTTTTGTCGGCTTGAGCTGTCATCCTCTGTTTGCCCGATTCAAATTGTTCTTGAGTTGTCTAAGTTCAAAATCATGTTCCTTGAGCACACGGTCTACTGCCTTGTGCTCAGACCCCAAAAATATAGTCGGGAATGCTTAACGGTGGACGATCACAAAGAGCTTCAAAGGATGTCTTTCCCGCAGAAGAGTGATTAGTATTGTTCCAATACTCGGCCCCAGTGCAAATGCTTGATACGACCCTCTAACTAAAGGGTTCGTCCTGCTAGAGCATGAAATGAAATATCTGGTGGCTCGGGTGACACATGAGGAAGTTGTTTTGGACCTGAAACATTAACAGGTTGTTCCTCCGGGTCTCTTTCTGAGGGCCAATCTTTGAGGAGCAAGAGCGTTGCTGGAGACTTGCACTTACGACCTGGAGAAAATTTCTCGTGAGACTTGAGTCATAAAACCTTGTTGACGACTACTGCGCATCTCCTTGGGGGTAAATCGCCGGACATTGGTGGGCTTGAGATGTTCGGTTTTGGGTGGTGGAGGGAGGGCAAGGGAGCTGGAGGGTTTGTTTTGGGTTTGGTTGGTGGGATTATTTTGGGGTTCGAGTAGAAATGGCATGGGTTGGGATCAAATCCATCAGCTTCTCTTCTTGGTGTTTGGCAAGCCCTTGAGCTTCTATGATTGTTCGGGGTTTGAGTGCTTGGACTTCACGACGTATATTGGGTTTCAGGCTGGAAATGAAGTTGTGGAGTAGGAAATTTGGAGGAAAGGCCAGTGGTGAGGTTTGCGAGCGACTCATATTCAGAAATGTAGGCGGTGACGGTTGTGGTTTGTGTGAGCTTGGCTAATGAACCGATGTGGTCAGTGTATGGTGAATCCCCACATCGGTAAAGAAATATGTCCATACATGGTTTTTGGTAAAGGCATTTCTGATGGCATTGCTTCCAACCTTGAGGACAAGGTTCCTTTTTCCGAGGAGCGAGGAGATGATATGGGTCAGTCCATTCCGAACTCAAGCCTGATACCCAAAAGTTCCAGAAATCCAACCCCAAAACTCAAAGAATTATGTCTGTTAATTATCATGGGGTTATACTTCCTATTTGTTCGCAGATGTTTCCTTCATTTTAAGGATGATCCCTTGCTTTCAGGGGTTAAATAAGTTGTTAGTCATGGTTTGTTGGGTTTGTTATTGTTTTCTATAGTGTCGTTGAATTGTTAGGAAGTGTTCCTAGTTTCATGGACATAATTGCTTAGTAGTTGTTAGGGGTATTTCCGTTTCCCACTTAATAATCTCCTTATAAGAAGAATGTTATGTTAGGATTGTGCAATCCCTCTAGTTATATAGAAATTAAGTAGAATATGTTTATGATTAATTATTTAGGTTGAGAACTAAGATAAATAGATGTAGTCTAGGAAGCATACTCTAGAAGCATGTAATAGAGCAACAGACGATCACAAAAGGAGGGCCAATATGGATCACCTAGATGCAAACTATATCAAAGAGTTAGATAAGTAATTGGGATGAACATGGCTTCAAAAGATCATAAACCTATCAAGATCTAGGATTGAAATCTCATGATCAAGGCCATGTCACAATGCAGTAGACTGGGTTAGACTGGTGCAGCAGAGACAAAAGCGTAGCAAACAAAGGAATGCAGTAGAGTTGGTTGATGAATGAAAGAGGATCAAAGAAATTGGAGGTTTGAAATACCATACGATGTTGAAGACTGTTGTGAGGAAACCTATCAACATCATTGAAGCATAATACAAGGGATAAAGAGACAACTGTCAACATCATATGGTATGGTAAAGTCACGAGTTCTAATCCTCCGAGCCTTATAAACGGGAATTCTCTTCATTCTGAGAAGGTTGGCGACGATTGTGAGATTCATTTGCATCTTAAAATACTCTCAAGTTTATTGGTCAAACGTTCACAAGAGCTGGTTTGAAGATTTGAAAAAAAGAATTCACTAATCTGCCTCAAGAACACAAAACTGGAACAGAATCCTCAAATGATTTGTGAAAGTTCTAGTTTCTTGTCTTGACAAATTGTAACTTTGTAAGGGATTTCTTTGTAAGCCAAAATAAAGAGAGAATGAACCCATCTCTTGACTCGACTACACTGATCATCAAGGAAAGACTGGATTAAGTCTTTGTTGATCATTTAACAATGATTATCTGAACCAATATAAATTATTTTATCATTTACTGCTTTGCTTTTCTTACATTAGAATTGTTAGAATATAAACTGAACACAAAGAGACAAAGTCCAAAGGACTTAAGTCTCGGTTACAAATCAGTTCCGCAAGTCTACAGTAGACTCAAAGCATACTAGCCACAACAAAGCTGCATTTAGTCAGCAAAGAAATTTTTAAATTACCTATTTATCCTCTTTCTAGGTTATTTATTGTAAGTCTGAGAATGACATGTTATTTCATCAATGAAACATAGAAAATTCCCAAAGCTTTTACTTTCATTCACTTGTTGTTTTCTTCGATAGGAGATTTGGCCTAGTCTCGAATATAGGCTTACACCAGCTTCCTCTTTGTCCCAGTATCTCATAAATCAAGGAAGCTAATAAAATTGGATAATATAGAAGAAGTTACATACTGTTCTTTGCCGCCAGATCTTTTGGCGATTTCCCTATGCCTCATAGAACCTTTAGGACAAGGATAGACCTGCAGCAAAGCAACAAGATTCAGACAAACCAAATGAAGCTTCAGCTTCGAACAGTATGTAAAGTCATGCAACAACCATGCCGGAAGACAAAATAGGTTAGTAGTAGTTCTGGAAAACTTAAATTTCATACAGCTAAAATCTGAGTATTTATGTTGGAGAGAGCAACCAAATCAAGAGGAATGAGGAACCATGACTAGATCGTTTCCTATGGCTAAGTGCCGACAAAAATTTTACAGGCCTCATGCTTTTATTTAATGCTTTAATCTCACGCTGAACATAGAACGCTTACAATAACAGTTAATATTTTACATATACTCTAGGCCAGGTTTCACTTTGTAAGAGTAGAACTTCAGTGAGATATTATTAAAGCCGAGCGATTAAGATTGAGTACGCCTAGATGTTCTTTAGACAATGATGGGATTCAGGTTTCTTTCCACCAGAAAAAGCAAGAGAAAAAATGACAACAATCACACCCCTACAATTTGGCTTCGTGTTTCTTTCCACCAGATGTTCTTTAGACCATTGTTTACTTTCAATTTTCCAATCTTTAATGTCGCAAGCTACAATATAATTTTCCATTTTAATAAAACATTTTAGCAGTGAAATAAAAAATTACAACAAAACGATACTTCATGACGGGTACATATGCACAGCTTTATGACGTGGTCTTATGATTTATAGTAAGGTTTCATCCATACAATCAAACTAGCCAGCATACATGAAATGTACATGCATGTTGCATTACCATTTCAAATCTAGATATTAACAGAGCGAATTCACAGAACTACAGCTTAACAATACAATGAAAACCCCCCAATGACGTCCAGTCACCCATGCCACACGCAAGCATCTATGAGCAGTTTATAGTTTGAGCAGGAAGCTGGCCCTTAATCATCATCACCACAAATATTAAACAAACATATGATGGAAGAAACCATTAACATAAAGCATTGTTGGCTTTATTGGTTTTAAAAATGAAAAAGAAAATGGTGGCGGGACCCACCCCTGCAAAAAAAAGCAAACGAAACGTTTGAGAAACTTTCAGAAACTTTGAGCCGGATAGCAGCCAATGGAGAAGCTTTGCAAAATCTGCGGGAAGGTTTGCGAAACTTTGAAAAAACAAGGAAAGCACGAAGTAGAGGAACAATGCAGCAGGAGCAAAACCAGACAAAGAAGTCATCCGATAAAGAATTTAGGATAAATATGGATTTGTATTTAGATTTATCTTCTCACCAAAATGTTACATTGTTGTAATAATATTTAGGGATTGCCATAAATATTATAAACAAAATACCCAATTATTCCGTGAATTATTTGATTTCCCAATTTTATTATATGAAATTGAATGTTTTAATTTTATTCTGTAAAATGATTATAAGTTTCAATTTAATTCCGTAAAAAATTCAACATCTTAATTTTATTTTATAAATTTAGAGATCTCAAATTATGAAATGAGTTTAATTCTATTATCAATATCCATTTAAGAGGTCGATTGCATATTAGTTTACTACCAACTTATCAAATCAAAAACATATACTAGAAGAAGAAAAAGAAAAAACAAAAAAAATGCAAAGATTCAAAAACTGATCAAAGAAACCGAGTCATTGTGTTGAAATACTTGATCCACGATACAAACTTAGAGAATTGATCTTTTTTTTTTCTTTGATTAAAACAATTTGGGACAAATTTGGGAGTGAAAGAAAACCGGATAGTTACTTTTAATTTTTTTTTTGTAAGACTTAATTTTGTAAAAAAGAGTATAGAAATTTGACAAAAAATTAATTTACAAAATAAAATTGAAACATTCTATTACATAAAATAGAATTAAAAAAATCACATAATTCACGAAATAAAATTGAGTATTATGTCAAACAACGTGGAGACGAGAGCATGGATAAGGAAACGGTTACCGATCAAGGGTGCAAATCAGGTGGAGCCAAAAGGAAGGTTTGCCTTAAAGACAGCAACGTGACGGTTCTGATAGAGACGGATGGAGGCTTTCCAATACCTTCATGTCTCAAATAAAGGTGATTCTTCGGATGGAGGCAATCGACAAGGGATTGGATTTAAAATCAAGGTGGAGAATTGTTGGCTTTATTGGTTTTAAAAATGAAAAAGGAAATGGTGGCGAGACCGACCACTGCAAAAGCAAAAGAAAAGTTTGAGAAACTTTCAGAAACTTCGAGCATCAAAAAGGATGGTAGCTAGTGGAGAAGAAGCTTTGCGAAATCTGCAAAAGGTTTACGAAACTTTGAGAAAGCAAGAACGACACGAAGCAAACGCAAAAGGACGGTGAATATAAATTTGCGATCGCAGCACAGGAACAATGCAGAGGGAACAAAGCCAGTCAAAGAAGCCATTGGGGTAGAGAATTTAGGGTAAACATGGATTTGTGTTTGGATTATCTTCTCACTAAAATATTACCCTGTTGTAATAATATTTAACGGATTATCCTAAATATTATATTATTGTTTTTTGGTATGTGTGACACAAAAATTAGTAAGTGGAGAGTTAAATTCTCTTGTAATAATATTCGAAAATACTCGTCGGTTGTCGGTTGACGTAATCCTAAGAACGGGATGAACCACGTAAATCTGTGTCGTGATGGCTAACTTTTATTTTCATCATTTGTCCTAATTATTTTTTCTACATTACTTGTACCAAGTCCTGGAAGAGCTTGCTTATTCCCAACAAGCATTTAGAAGATGGAGAAAGAAAGAATTGATTTGTTTTAGAACTCACCTCAACAGCCAGGTCCAGTTCAGTCAAGGCTTCTCGAACTCTCCTGCAGAAGGGGCAAGCCTCTGCAGCAGCAGTAAGCACAGGAATTAGACAGGCAAGGAAGTAGCTTTCTATGACTCGGGCATAAACTGGTTTCACTCCGTACAAACAATTATGGAGAACAGATATGACTACATATTTATAACCTCACTTTTTACCGAGAGCAGCAAATTATGAGTTGGAAGAAAATTTACCGAAACTGCAATGTGTATGGCTACAACATAAAATTTACCGAGACTAGATTCATAAAACAAGATCCTAATAGGTTTTCTACATGCTGGTATGGAATATTAAAGGCCAAAAGTGTAGTTCATCCAATCACAACTATTACATCTTGGAGGGAAAAAAAATCACCCTGTTAAATAAAGATCACAGATACTATGTTCAGCTTGAATAGCCCTTCAAATCATCAGCCAACCTAGGCTAGAACTATTAAAAGTTATCCAATCCCCACTTGGCTCATTATCTCATAATTCTTATGTGAGAGACAAACAAACTGAATTGGAGTCAAAATATCAAAAGTGGCTTAATAAGCCACTGGTACACTGTTGCGCTTCCTCCTAATCTAATGATTGCAAAGGCACAGTCCATTGACACGTTCCTATGTTATCCTCCATCCCCAGTACTTGTAAGTTGTAACTGACAAAGCGGATTTGTTGCCCAGGAAAAACAAAGATTAAGAAAAACATTTACATGAAAGGCCACTTGATATGATTTCTCATTCCTAATAACTGAAGAGGGTGAGGCCAACTTAATACTTGTCCATGTCACGGGGTATGATGCCAGTGCGAAGCATTATCTGATCGAGATTAGTTGAAATCTGATGAAAGTGTTTCCTTTTTAAAATAAGGTGCAGGGCAAGCAATAAAAAGAAGCATCCCGAAACTCCTGCAATGGCAATATGTATTTTCTGTAATCAGCTTGAGTAGAACTAGTCAAGAAAAAGCACTACCAAATTCAAAAAGCTGTAATGGCATTGGTAGGTCTGCAAGACCAATCTTTTCAGTATGTGCTGCATCTGAAATTGATTTTGAGCCCCACGGAAATCTTGCTAACGAAGACAAAGAAGATGCAGCAACCTGCTCTTTGGAAACGGAGATCACGTTTTCACCATCAGATAAAGCTAATGAGCATGAAAGGCATGACTTTACTTCTAAGAACAGAGGGAAAAAGAAGCGTGTTAATTGTCCTGCATTCAGCATGTGATATACATCACACATTATTCCTATTTTCAAAAGGCTCCCACAGTTTGATTTTCACAATAAAATTATAGATCATGCAATTGCACACTTCATAACAAGCACTACACATAGGGGTGCAGAATGACTCCCACGTGTGCCCTCTAGTCATTCCCGGTCTGATGTTATCCTTAGGAGCCAGTCTCACTAAAAGCTAAATTTTGTGCTAGAAATCTCATACCAGTCATTTTTCATCAACAAGTTCTAACTCAAAAAAATTGACAATGAGTGCAGCAGACCAGGATTTATATATACACTTGTTTTAATTTCCCAACATCAAATGCGGGTAAGCCATTCTCAATATCGACAATCTTAAAAAATGCTGAGATAGTTTCACATTTTTTTCCCCACAGAAATACACAACAAGAAAAGGAAGCACGCTCAAAAAACCAAATAAAACACCAATAACAAGAAAAACAACACAAGCAAGAACATTTTATATCAGCCATAATTAAAGGATCAAACCTACTACCTCGAATAGTTGCACTCTTTCTTGAGACGGATCTCCGGACTGTAACACCACAAAATTAACCAAACAATCAGATGCAAAACACGCATCCCTACAATTTGATGACGAAGATCCATTTAAAGCCTATAGAGTGTAAACTCCATACAAGTCCGCGGTGAGTGGAGTATCCCATGATCATATATGTAATTGTTTTCAACACTGAAATTCCAATTCGGGTCTTCAACTATGGGTGGATTAACCCGAAATCTTATATGTAATTGTTCTGAGTTCTCAAATACCAATATGAGTGCTGTATCCTCTACAAAACATGCATAATTCTCTACATGAACAGCATCATTGCACCCGGGAACCGAGGAACAAACACAACGCGCAAGAAACGTACAGAGAAGAGCTTGAGCAGCGGGCAGAGAAACGACAAGAAACTACTGCTCGAAGCGCTTGCACCATTTCCTGAGAATCCGCCCTTCTCGGGACGAACTTCAATCGAATCGGCAGAGGAAAAATTATTATCTTGGTCCGTTGATTTGAGGATGATTCTGATTCTGCTTCGATTACTGAAAGAGCCGATATTCCTGGAGGAGATTCCATAGATTGTTGGAGTCTGGGAGGGAGTGAAGGGGAATGGCAGGGATGTAGAGAGTGGGTTAAAGGAAATGCCGGCCATTTCATGGGCTGTGTGGTGCTGCTGCGCGAGAGTAGAAGCGAGCACTTGATGTTGTCACATTTATCAGAATCCAGACCGACCCGGCTTTTAGTTCAACCGTTGGAGCCTGACTCGGTATCTTGATAGGATTGCTTTAATTGAAAAATCGTATGACGTGGTTGATTTAATATAATATAATTTAATTTAATTTAATATATATCGTATTATTCAATTGTTTTTAAGCAGGACAAATCACGATAAACCAATGTAATAAAATTTAATTAAACCAATTATTGTCATTTTAAAAAATATCACTTAAAAAAATTAAACCAATTAAATAAAATCTAATATAACATCTAACATATAAATTAATCAATTAAAATTTGATAGTAATTTTAACTAATATAACTAAATATAAACTTTACAATAAATGACTCAAAACTATACTTTTTGAAAAATATTCCTAAAATCATACACACATAATCATATTTTTCAAAACATATAATTTCAACCTCAATTTCACTTCTCACCCTCTCTCTCCTTCCTCCTCCTCTCCTGCCAATCTCTGATTCAACAGAACCGTGTCGTCGCCGTCTCCATCGTCGGCCACCACGACGTCGATCACTCATCACCATCCGTCTTCGACACTGCGACCGTCATCGTTAACCTGAGTTAATTATTATGCTTAATCCCTGTGATGTATTTGAACTTGGGTCTCCGTAGCTTCTCTGTTGTGATACAGTATTCTACGACCTATTAAACGAACAATTCTGCTTTTTTACTCATGGTATAACTGCGTTGGTTATCATACCTTGAAAATTGTGGGTGCTTCATATTTCTTTCCTTATGGTGGCTGGGGAGACCAAATGAGTTGGTATCTTCTTTGTGAATTTTTTCTATTACAGGTGTACTTGTATAGGTGAGTTGTAATATACGATGCTTTGTTTTTCGACGCTCTATTTCGATGGGAGAAATTTCATGAATGTTTAGTGCTCTTGTTGAGTTAAAAATTGCACACTAGGTGTTCGACAAAATGACATATCGAAAATTTTCATGATGTTGAGTATCGATTTATTTACCAAAGTGTCGTATTAAAATTATGATTCATTTTCTTATTATTTCGATGAATTTAATCAATTTTTTGTTTATTTTTTTATCATGTTAGAATAGGCGCTCTGTTTCGAAACAGACATTTATTCTAATAGAAACTCTGTTTTATTTTTGTACTGACGTTCTATTTTATTTTTGTATTAACGTTCTGTTTTCATATTTGTTCATGCGTTTTGTTTTGATTTTATTCAAAAGTTTTGTTTCATATTGCAGCGACGTTGTCGGATCAGACAAAAATTCCAACGACGTGACTGTATTCGACAAATATTCCAACGACATGGTCGGATTCCCACGAATATTCCGATGACAGTTAGGTAATGGTAGGACTTGGGACGAAAATGAGAATAGGTTAGAGATTTAAATGATATAGATGAATTGTATGTTTTTGAAATTTTTATTCCTAGTTTATTTTTTTGATTTTTTTTCAAGTTTTTGTATGTTTGGGTAATTCACCCTAAACTTTAATATCTATAATTTAGCATAAAACATTTGGATCAAGTAAAAAATATATTATATATATAATTACATAAAATTTTCAAATGACAAACCATCTAAATAAAAAACGACATGATAAGATATCGACGTCTTTCTTGAAAATTTTAAAGGACAATTAGATAATTGAGATTTAATTTAAACTTAAATAATACTAATCCGATTAATTTCTTTGCCTTTGATTATAATTTGAACGGTTTAGATTGAATCTTAAAAAAATCAAACTTAATTGCACTATTGGATTGAAATTTCAAATTATTATTCCCTTGATAAAAAAAACATGTCCATGTACTCGTAGAAAAAACTCTCTATGACAAAAAATCGTAAAAATCATATGGCAGTACTAACATACTAATAAAGAAATTTTTATACAATCATTTCACCAAAAAACAAATAACACTTATATCTTGAATAATTTTTTGAACCAACTTACTAATGTTAACAATGAATCTTTTCATCTCTATTATTTTGAATTTATTTTTTTTATGAAATTCGATTTTGAATGATATATAATATATATTATATAAATCGAGCTATGCTAATTGCATAAGATCATAAAGAATTCAAAATCTTTTATATATGACATATATACAATTATGTTTAATTAACCATACCCATATAATTATATTTAGTTAATTCAATACTTTTTAATATATTCTTTTATCGTGCAGCGCATGGATTAGTAAGCTTTCTACCTCAACTGGACTAAAAAGATCCATATATAATAATTTCAGAATTCTATTTGATTCTGATGAATTTAGAGGTTTGAAGCTTATTCTAATCTGTTTCCCTCTTGACATGGTCTATGTAAGGTCCAGGATTCAACCTAGAGGGGGATGAGGGATGAATAGGTGTTTCAAAAATTATTCTAACTTTTGATGCGAAATACTAGTTCTTTGCATACCACTGTTGTATACAGACCACTTAGGTAGTCTGCAGATGATGCTTGATGGTGTGCAGCAGAGAGTTTAAACTCTTTGAGTTTATCACTGTTTGGCTATGATGATTTGTTTCTAACAGTTTTAAATAATAAGCAATGAAAGTAAGTAATAGACACAATATTTATATTGGTTTAGACACTCGTCATCAAATGATAATCGAGAGGTTAGTCTAGTCTTCCTTTGGTGACCAGTGTAGTCAAGCCAAGAGGTGAGTATCACTATCTTCTTGTTTGTAGCTTACAAGTAACTTCTTTTTACAAACTATCTAACTTGTACAAAAGATGAAGAACTCAGATCCTTTGCTCAAATCTAATCTATAGGACTCTGCTACAAGATGTGTTCTTCTGCAGACTAATGACACCCCTTTCACTGTGATCTTCATGAATTAGCTCTCTTGAATAATCTTTGAACTTATGATTGCTTTGCACTCTTGCGTTTCAATCTCATTCAACAGCCTTAATTCAATGAGCCTCAACAATTCCTTTTTATAGGCTCAAGAAATGAACCAAGCAAGTATTGTTTCTGATGTGACACATTGTCACTTGTGTCCCCCACCATCTTATTTCTGATGCTAGCAGTCCACTTACTTCAGAATTTGTGTTGTTGCTGTCTATATCTCAAATCTTCATTTGAATGACTTCAGACCTTTGACCCCATCTTAGCAACCATCTCTGCTATACTTCAGTCTACTGCAACTTCCAGTCTACATCCAGTATTGTAAGACTTAGTCTATACCCTACAATTCACCAAGTCCCTGCTGCAACTTCTAGTCTGTACCCAGATGTGATGCACATTATACTTTGCTATGTTGGTCCTCGTCTGTAAGCTCAATCCCAGATCCTGAAGCCTTTGTGATGGTCTTTTATTGCTCATTAATGCCTTAGCTACTTATCCAAAAACGTCTCTAGTAGTCTGCATCTGGTGGCTTACACAATGTCCATCATTTGTAGCCGTCTGCTCCTCAACATCCATCCTAGATTGTAACTATCTATTTGTTGTCTAACCTAAGCATACTAACTACATTCTGACTAATACATCTCAGTTTTTATTCCATCAATTTCTATATAATTGGAGGGATTGCACATTCCTATGAGTCTGCATAGTTTATCCTTTTTAAACTTTACTTGTGAAAGACCTCTCACTAGGTTTTCTGAGGATAATCTGACTATAGTTTTGAAATTAAGATTAGCCAATCTTTTGTGCCATAGTCAGTTTGTGTCTTCAGTACCCTTTGTGTAAAAACATGTTACTTGTTTTGAATGTGATGAGTTAAAATCTATTGCATAAATATTTCCTTTTCTGATTCCTATTCATTTGACTTTTTGTGTGACTTTGTCTCTTACTTGGCACGAATCTTGAGTAAATGAGACATTATAATTTTTTTCACACAGCTGACTAATGGATAGTAAATTATGTTCTAATCCATTGGCATAGGCTACATCTCTAAAGATTAAGGAACCTATACCAAGGGTTCCATATCCTTTAATTATACATGTATTTCCTTATCAAAGATGATCAGGGATCCCTGTTTCTTTCTGTAGTCCTCAAGAATGGTTTTGTTTCTTGTCATGTGCCTTGAGCATCCACTATCAATATATCATATTTCTCTATGTTTTCATGTATTAAAACATAAAGAGCTCGTACATGGTACCCACTCATATGGGTCCTCATTTGTTAGTCTTTGGAATCCACACTTGAATTATTTTCTTGTGTGAGTTCCAACATTCATATGATTTATGGCCAAGCTTAGGTGTAACAGCAGACCTTTGGTCTTATACCTCTAGGTGGTCTGCTTGAGTCTCTCCACTTTTTCTATTTTATTTGGCATGAGCAACTGTGTCTCAAGTGTGGCCTTCTCCATGTTGTCTTGGAGATGTTGTTCCACACTGATTAGTTAGGTGCATACTGAGGTTCATAAGGTCTTTCATTGATCTTTTTCTAAGGATTCCTAGCCTTCTGCACCTTATGGTACTCTACATCAGCTTGTGCTGATGGTCTGCTCTATATTTTAATCCTTTGGGTTTGAGCAGTAGAGACTGGACTCTTCTGCACTACCGGTGCAATAAACCTTTTGCTCTTCTACACTCCTTGTACAGTAGAGGCATTCTTCTGTAAGGCTTTTGAGAAGATCTGCTCTGCCTTCTTCTTATTACTGATGCCTTTTTCATTTGTTTTATTATTCATCCAGTCATTATAACCTAACCCTGCTTTATCATGAGATGATTAACCTGTATTGAGCATTTTCTGCAAACACAGGGTCTTTCCATTCCAAGTATCTACTTGCTTTTGAAGCTCAGTATTTCTCAATGTGAGTGTTTCTACTACTGCATTGAGACGCTTCACCTTTTCATTTGATTCCTTAAGTTCATGTTGAGCATTGACTAGGCTACTATTGGTCTCTTTAGATGCTTGATTGTATTTCTCTTTTAAGATTTGCAATTAGCTCAAGATTTTCTTTATTTTTCATTGAGAGGGAAATAAAGGTTTCAGAGGTTTCTTGAAATGCTTCCCTCAATTCCTCTAAGGTGGCATCTGAGTTAGAAAAATCAAATACCTATTGCTTTTCGTCATTTCTTGTCATGAGACAAAGCTGAGCATTTGAAATTGTTTCTTCATCATCGGAGTCTGTCTCGTTCCACAGCATAGGCTTTGTTCCTTTCTTTTTTTCCAATATTCCCTTTGCTGTAATCCTTCTTATATTTCTATGCAGACCTCCTTCTCAGCTTCTTTTGTTTTTGTGGGAAATTTCGTCTTGAGATTTCTCTTTTTGAATAGATTTTGAACTTCTTTCCCATCGGTGCAAGTTCTTTAGATAATCATTGTTTACTTGCAGACGAGGTGTCACTGGTATCCTCCTCTGCCATTGACTTCAGAATTTTCTCTATTTCTTCCTGGCCTCATCTATCTATTTCTTCTGTTCAAATTCTAGATTATAAGTGTGCAGCTCACCATATAGTTGTGCTAGAGACATCTTGCCAAGATCTCTGGATTTTCTTATTGCTGTTGTTTTTGTTCCCTAGATTTCTCTAAGTGACCTCATAAACTTTAGGTTGACTTCCTTGTTTTCGAAAGTCTTTCCTAAAGTTTTGAGATTGTTGATGAGAACATTGAACCTTTCATAAAAGCTAGTCAGGTTCTCATCTGATCTCATTGAGACCCAATCATATTGCTACATGAGCACATCTTTCTTGTTTTCTCTAATTTCATTGGTTCCTTTATTTCTGAGCAGTAGAGCATCCCATGCTTCTTTTGAAGTGGTTGTGTGAACCACTATTTCAATCATGTCATTGTCCAGAGCTTTGAATATCTGATTTCTTGCTCTTTTGTTCATTAGTACCATATCCCTAGTCCAAAGTGACTTTGGCTTCTTTACTTCATTGCTTGCATCAATTAGATCTACCATCATTGGTATATATGGTCCATCAGTGATGTCTTACATCCTTTCATTTATGAAATCCAAGTGTGCAAGCATCCTCAACTTTCAATGATTGAACTTGTCGAACAAACATGTTAGTGGCTCTTCACTATTGGGACATTTAGATAGATTTGGTGGAGCCATATTCTCTTTGCAAAAACAAACTGTTAGTAAGTTCTTTGCAGATTAAAAAAATGACCTTTTCTTTCATAAACTGTTAGGTCTGGAAAGTCAGGCTCTGATACCAATTGTTAGGTCCAAAGATTCAACCCATAAGGGGGAGATGGGGTGAATAGGTTGATTTAAAAATATTTGCTTTTATGCAGCTGATTTAATAACTTTGGAACACTACTATTCTATGCAGACTACCTCAGTAGTCTGCAGAAAAGACTTAAACTTTATAAGTTTGTCTCTATTTGGCTGTAGTAATCGATTCCTAACAGTTCTAAATATATCAAGCAATGAAAGCAAGTAAAGAACACAATATTTATATTGGTTCAGACACTCATTATCAATTGATAATCTAAAGTTTAATCCAGTCTTCCCTTGGTGACCAGTTTAGTCAAGCCAAGAGGTGAGTTCACTATCTTCTTATTTACAACTTTCAAGATAACCCCTTTTTACAAGTTAGGTAACTTGTACAACAGATGAAGAATCCATATCTTTGCACAGATCCAACGACTGGACTTTGTTGTAGCTATTTTTCTTCTATGCATACTAGTGAACTCTCTTTTATGTATTCTTCACGATTTAACTCACTTGAGTAACCTTTGAATTTCTTATTGTTTTGCACTCTTGCTTTTCAATTACTCATCCAACAGCATATTTCACTCAGCCTCAACGATTCTCTTTTATAGGTTGAGGGAATGAACTCGTGACTGTGTACAATATCTGATGTGACAGCTTGTCACATCTATGCCTCAACTGATGTTGACAACTCACCTACTTTAGATCTTTGTACTGTCACATTCTGAACCTCAAATCTTTAATTTGACTGAATCTCAGACCTCTGACCCAAATCCCAGCAACCATCTCTGTCGCACTCCAGTCTGCTGCATCTTAGTTTGCACTCAATACTGTGAGACCTAGACTGTACCCAGTCCCTACTGTACCTCGTCTGCACCCACATCTGATGCACTTCATGCATTGATGTGTTGATCCTCGTCTGCAAGTCCAATCCTAGATCCTGAAGCATTTGCAAGTCTTTTGTTGCCCATGCATGTCTTAGTTGCTTATCCAAAATCCTCTGTAGTAGTCTGCATCTGATGACCCACACGATGCTCCTCATCTGCAGCCGTTTGCTCTCCAGTATCTGACCTACACTGCAACTACCTACTTAATTTCTAACCTAAAGTACGCTACCAACATCATGGCTAATACTCCTAAGTTTTGTTCATCAATTTCTATATAATTGAAGAGATTGCACATTCCTATCACAACCCAAAGTCTTGAGAGTATCATACCTAAAAGGATGTTTGTGCCATATCTCATAAGAAGTCGAGTCCAAATTTAAGTGTGACAACCTATTTAGAATGTGATTTGGAGTTAAAACGTCTTCTCCCTAGTAACATGAAGGCATGTCGGCTGTCAACAACATGGAGTTTAACATTTATGTTAACATCCTATTCTTTCTCTCGAAAATACCATTTGATTGGGGTGAGTAAGAAGCTATACCTTCAAGGATTATGTCATGGGAGTCGTAGAATTTTTTGAATTCAATCAATTTATACGCTCTTCCTCTATCACTTCTATGTCTTTTTATCTTCAAATTGAGTTGGTTTTCAACTCTACTTTTAAAGATTTTGAATTTTTCAAATGCTTCTCCTTAGATTTTATCAGATATATATTACAATATCTTGAGAAATCGTCAATAAACGTGATTAAATACTTCCGTCCATCTCTTGTCACATGACTTTTGCAGCCATAAATGTCTAATGGATTAAATCAAGAAGTTGTGTGCTTCTAGAAACCGAATCAAAAGGTTTTCTAGTAATTTTTGTTGGTGAACACACTTCACTTCTGTTAAAACTTGCCGTGAACTCCAATTGTATATTATGAGTCTTAATCAGTTTAAACATTTTTCTGTAGTTCACATGTCCCAACCTGTGATGTAATGTTACGGGATCAATTAGATTAGAACTTACTTGATTAACTACATCGTGCTCAAAGCTCAAACGATACATACCATTGATTAAGTAAGCGCAACCAAAATAATAGGTATTAACAAAAATGCTTACTCTACTACCTTGAAAAGAAACACACATGCCAGCATTGCAAAGCAGACTAATAGAAACTACAAAACGAGGTACTGATGGCAAATGACCTCATTTAAAACCCAAAAAAGGGTGGAAGCCCTCAAAACGAGGCACGAACAGGAGACAACCTTTGGGAAAGATCCAAAGTGGGCAAAAGACCTCAGATCGAGGGGTAAAACCCCTCAAAACGAGGCACAAATAATACACAGCCTTTGAGAAAGACCTTGATCGAGGCACGTGATGCAAATTGCATCTTGGAAAGTCCCATAGAATGCTTATCGACAAATTAACATCAGAAGTGGGTGGACATCTTGAAAGAGGTTCGACCGGGTAGACGCCTTAAACTGTTCAGGTCTCATCAATGGTCTAAAAAAACGCCTTAATGGACGGACATTTCTCCACTTTATCCCAAAAGATAAAATCGAGCCTATTCTACCCTCCTGCCCTACCAGATCTATCGGTACAGAAGACTTGGGGGCACATGATGGTTATCCAAAATGATAAAACCTAAGGGATTGAGTCGATAGGAGAGAATAGGCCCAAAAAAAAAAAAAAAAAAAAAAAAAAAA
>LIEC01011719.1:81789-110784 GCA_001925005.1 Drosera capensis
AAAAAATGAAAGCCCATCCAAATAAACTCTATAAATAAATAATTTCGTTTCAAAAAAAAAAAAAAATTCTCCTCTTCAATTTCTCATCAATTTATTTTTGGAAATGACTTAGATAGCGAAACGAACGTCTGAGGTTGAAATCTCATTTTTCCGTCGAACGCAGTTTATTCGATTTTGATGTGTAGACAGTCAATTTTATCAAGACAGTATCCGATCAATCTATCCATATCCATCGATCAGCAACCGATCTACTCCTCATTAACTATGAGAAATAGTTGGTTTTACCCCCAGGTGGGAAATTTGATCCACAATCAATTTTGTATAGATTTATCATGGTTGGGCTATTTTGAGAACCTTCATAGCTCTCATTTTGTACAACTTTTTTTGCTACCCAGCCGACGTAATACAATTTCTACTTACCCGCAAATTTTTGTTCTACAAACACATCGATCTCTTAAACGACCCTCGTCAACCTTATCCCATGTTCATCTGCGCGCGTTAAACGAGGCCTTAATCCCCAACATCCATCCAGTAAACCTCTCATCCCAGTCCCCCATGGCCGCTCTCCTCATCTCCGCATTCCTCCCCCCAAAACTCCACACTCTCCCTTTCCCCTCCCTTCCCCTCTCCCTCCCCGCACTCCCCATCAAACACCACTTCAGATCCTTCCATTTCCGCTCCCGCCTCGACTTCCGCGTCCACACCGACTCCGACTCCACCTCCGTCGACATGGCCGACGACTACTACAACGAACTACCAGACGAAGAAGCGGCGGAGATCGAGACTGAAGAAATGGTCGATGACGAGGTTGATTTCGAGTTGCAGTACGACCGGGACAGGGAAGGGGAAGGGGAGGTGGAGATTGGGGTGGGAGAGAGGAAGGGGTTTGTGGATACGCAGGGGTGGGATGCGGAGACGGTGGTGGGGTATCGGATTAACGAGGACCAGTTTCATAAGATGAGGTTGTTGGATTGCGATTTCTTTATTCGGAAGGGTCCTGACGACGATGCTTATGATTTCCGAGAGGTACTGGGATTCACATTTGCGTTTTGTTGGATATACATTTGTAGTGTGGATTTTTTTGTAGCCTTAGGTTCCTCGTTATGATCTTAGGGTAAATGTGGGATTTGTCCCAAGTTTGAATCCTGGTCATTCACCTGATGGGAATGTTGAATATTTTGGGAGTCTTATATGATATGTTAAAACTTTTCGGGTAACCTGAGGTAAAACTTTTTGGTAGAGTTGGTTCCTCAAACACATTTCTTTCCTTTAATTCATGTGCTCGATGATGAAAAATAGTCAAAGCCTGAGTGGAATGGTGCGGGAATGACATGTGCATATATTGAAATGTTTCATTTGTAATGCTTTTGTTGATGGAGAAGCTGTGTTTGAAGGAAGAGCAAGTCACAGCTTTGCGAATTCCTGCTGATGTTAAATATGTCCTTAATCCTTTCCATGGATACACATCTCGAATTCATTGATTTTGATAACTTTATTGTCTTCATTTGACCACTATTTGTACTCAAACGTGGTAATATCCGTAGTATTTTCATGTTGACAGTTCGAGTTTTTTGGTTGTTAAGGGTGAATGGAGATGATGATGCTGAACATCGATATGGATTGTTTGATTATTTAATGCTTGTTTTTCATTGGGCGTAATATTGGGAAGGATTGAGCTACATGCGATCAAGCGTAGGCGACAACCTACACTTGATTTCTGAAAAAGAGTATCTAGTATTGATTTGGTTTCAATTGCCTACACTTGGTTTATGTTAAAAGTACCTTGTATTGCTTCGTTTCATTTGGGATTTTTTTATTGATGGCTTTTTACCCAATAATATAAACAAGTATGAATTCATCATCATCCCTCATCATCCCAGCACTTAGATATGGATGAACCACATTCATCAAAAGTTGAAATTTTCATCAAAGCAAAGTCACAAAGAGATCAATTTGGATAAACTTGTTGGTGATCCAAAACCAAAATTTACGGTTAGAATAAAAAATCATCACTTTCAAAGTAAAAATAAATAATCATCAAAAATTACTTGCGGAGTAGTATGAGTGATCAGTGGATGAATGATAGTTAAGTTACTTATATTAAGAAAGATCTTTTTGACACAATCAACAATGAGTCGATCATTAATTAGATGCTTTCAAAATATGAAAACTTGTCGACCTTAATTGTAATTTTGCTTCTATTTTAAGGAGAATTTCATTTCTTTCTTTTTCTTTTTAAAGATTTAATATTAATTCGATTTTTCCCTTATAATACATTTATTGTACTTGCTTACACTTCAAAAATTTTCTGGCTCCGCCCTTAGATTTCAGGCTCTCAAATGTGTTTTGTGTCCTCTCTTTTGGTTGACTATTTGTTCTGTTGTTGAGGAAGTTGATTGGTGTTTTCTTTTGGATATAGATGTACGTGACCCCTCCAGATACAGATGTTTATGCGATTCCAAAGGTTCTTGCTCCAATGCCGGACAAGGTACATCTGAAAAGCAATCATTTTGTCAAAAACTCCTTATTTTTGTCCAAAAAAAAAAAGAAGAAGAATAAGAAGAAAAACGATAAAAAAAAAATTAAAATAGATAAAAAAAGATAAATACATCCAGCATATTATAAAAACAGTAGCTCTCACTCTTGAGTGACGAACTCTTCCCGTTGAAGCAAGCTGTTTTCTCTTTTCACCCACATTTTGGGAGTATAGACATGTCCTGCCTAGCTTCATTAGGAGAAAACATCCAACAAATTATCAGATCATATATGCTTAAGTAGCTTTGTGATTCTTTTTTTCCTGTATTTTGTTATTGTGGGAACCTATGGATGGTTCACCTGAATCACTTTGTTATCTTGCTTTTTTGCTCATTTTCTCTCTCTTTTTTCTCCTTTATTTTATTCATTTATTTGAAAAATCTTGCACCTTCTGCTTGTTAATTTTTGTTTTACATGGTACTGTATTATTCTTTCTGTTCAGCATAGTTTGGCTGCTATTTTCCCATCAGTTTGATGGTCAATTTCTTAATAACATCACAAATTTGCTAGTAATATTATATTTCAATCCCTCACCATGCACGTAGCTTATCGGACACGTAGGAATTTTGTGCACAAGCTCCTTTATTAGATATCTGTATTTCCTTTGTCTAAGTTTGAGATTTAATTTGATTACACCCCCATAATTAATGGAATATTGCAGTACATCCGATGTGCAATGAGTGAATATGGAGGCTACAACCAGACTGAACCGCCGATTGAAGCACTCCGAGATCCACTATATAAAACGGAAAGAGAAATATTTAAGGTAAGGCTAAGAGTTGGTGAGAGTTGGTGCCCAGTTACCATTTCTAACTGTTCTGTTTGTTCATTTGAATTGGTTAATCTCATCTCCCTGTCTTGATTGTCTATGGTCAATTCAGGTTTTTTTGACAAAGCACTACAAGAATCACAGGTTGAGTGACCCGGACTTTGTGCTGGATTTTGAGGAAATATATGTCATAGATTCGAAATCGAAGTCTATAACCAGAGCTAAAGTTTTGGTATGACCTATATGAATTGATCACAAGTAGTATAGTTCATTGATGGGTTCTATTGGAATATTGTATTTTAAGACTTGATCATTCTTATTGCTTATTCATAATTAGGTTGGTTGTCTAGATTAATTTTATCTCCTAGTTAATTTATTTCCTCATTCCAAGATTTCATTGTTCTCTTTTTTGCTTCTCCTGTATATATTAGGAGTTGAACCCCAATGGTAAGTATTGCATCCTCCATCAAAGTTGGATTTTCTACTTTTCTGATACTTCCTAATTTCTAAAGCTTGCAGCATACCAGCAAATAGTTAAATCTTTGAGAGAATATTGAACTGCAGTGTCTTGTGGTTTTTTGTTTTTGTTAATGAAACGATTCATGCTAAAAGGAAGGTTGACTTCTATAGTGCCTGGTGTAAATCACCTATATATCCCCGCTGAGGATTTTCATAAGAGCTTCTCATGTCCACAATTATGGAATGTTATCCTGAAACCATGTGTTTCTCTATATCAGCTAGGGTATTATACTATCTTGAGTTTTTGGCAGAATTGCTCACAGCACGATATCATAGCCCAGCGTTAAATGAAATCATGAGTTAAGTGTGAGCTCCTGTGGGAAGGAACAGGGACAGAAAGAATGACTTGCTTGTCACCCTGTCGTGCATCAATTTTATTGAAAGTTCACCATTTGCCATTCTCTTGATTCAGGTGACAGCTCCAGGAGGACGGAACAGGGACAGAAGGAATGACTTGCTTGTCATTCATGATTATGGAAGCTCATTCAAAATAATCGACAGGGTACATTACGTCTCATCACTTTGCTTGGTTTTCTACTGGCTAGGCTACTGACTACTGCGTTCTTTTCCAGAGTGAAAAAGAGGACCCGGGAACTGTGATAGAGAAGATAGAGTGGGTCAAATCCAGACAGGATATGGAGAGACATCTGAGGAAACTGAGAGATTTCCACATTTCAAACTGGTTCTAGGTCGTTAATCCTTCAACTTTGTTTTCTTGCTTAATCCTTCCCATCAGATGACAAATAGCTGCTCCTAGTCAAAACAACGGGATAGTTGCATCAGCAGGTGTGATCGGCTCACCAGGCTCAGTATTAGTAAGCTAATTGCTCTTATCTAGCATATTCCTGGTTCCTTGTGCTATCATTTGATGCATCAAGGGAGTTAAAAGAAGAGTCGGATAATTATGTGGCTGACTAGCTGTCTCCATTTCCCTTGCGGGAACCTGCTGTATTTCACTAAAATCATTATAAAGAATGAACATACCTTATGGATTTTAACCGAATGCTGTGTCCTTTCTTCCTATTCTTATATATATATGGCTTGCACATTTTCTTTCCGTAAACTGCATCATTTTTTGCCTTTTAAGTTGCAGTTCACATTAAAAGAAGATGCAGCTCATGGAAAGAAGTGGTGCAGTTTCCAGCCGCAAACATGGTTGCTGCTGCAACACCAATGATTTTCCTTATATATATATATATATGAGAAATATATGTATGGTATAATAGACAACATAGTGGTTGATGTAAATTGCATCTTTTCTTTCCGTGAATTGTAGTTTCAAGGATAAAAATGACAAAAAATGATGCAGTTTACAATACAAAAAGATGGAGTTCACGAAAAAAAGAGATGCGGTTTACATTAGCCAATCTATCTTAATTGAATAATATATTACCATAGCTAATCTAGCTTAATGCTTTGCATACCTCATGAATGAAAATCACAGTGGACTTCGTAAGGGAATCACTTGAAATCTGTCATTCCACATGTGATAAAACATGCATAATATAGAACAAAATTGTAAGTTTTGCTATTTTGCTGTATATCGGGATTATTAATACCTTGTACAAATGAGGTTTTTTTTTTTTTTTTTTTTTTTTGCTTTTTTGGTGAATTTTGATTATTTCTGGATCAAGTAATTTACGTGCTTTTTATTATACTATCATTATGGATCATTTTTCTCTTGTTCTAACTTACACATGGCTCATTGATCCTCTTTGTTCCTTTGAGTTTGCAGTTATACCCATAGTTATCAGACCCAGCCGGGTTCCATACCTGACTAAGATCGATGCCCCGACTAAGATCGGAGGTTAATGATTCATTGGTTCCATCAGTTAGAACCTATCGTTTGACCACTTCGACAGTATTTTATGTATATGATATTTAACAATTATTTATTTAATGATTTTTTCAGCTGTTCGACTAGGTTGTTTGACCAGTGTTTGCCCGGGTTTTGACGCATTGGACCAGGTCATTTTTACTTTAACATATTTAATCTATGTCCAAAAGAAAATGTAACATAAATTAAGCATGTCGTATTATGAGTATTTCTATATCATCAATATATAAATTTATTACAAAAATCAATTAAAAAAGAATGGTTTGATTGCATACATAATTTTCCTTTGTACTAAGATGATCAATCATAATACATAGAACAGGTAATTAAGAATAAATCAACACATGAACATGATATCATACGTCTATATCATCAAATTAATAAATAAAAAAATAACATTTCGTAAAAGTCCATGAAAGAGATCTACCTAGTACGTCATATTAGAGTTTTACGTTATCATAGTCATAAATGAAAATGACAATTCCAACAGACAATTGAAAGAAGTCATTATAACACAACCAGAGATAGAGTGTGCAACCAACAACCAATGATAATTGGTTTACAAATAGCCGGTTACAACTCTGTTACGATGATGACCCAACAAAAGGTACATATGAACTGTCCGAGATCAACCTCTCGTTAAGGACATCAAGAGAAGACCAATTCGTTGCAGTTTTGGCTGTCTCTGATGAAAAACTCTCACAAACAACGTCCCCTTTTCGATCTTTGAGGGTGGATATATATAGAAAACGTAAAACAACAAAAATCCCAACAAAATAGCATAATAAAATTGTGCAGTTTTTACAACCGTACGACTTGTACTCAACTCTGTTATGCCATGCTTAGGAAACACCAGGAATTCATGTTGCACGGCTTGTGCTAAAAAAGCACGGCCTATACTCGATCATAAACACGTGATCTTCGATTTTAAAGCTCCAACAAACGATAGATATGGTATAGTTCATTCATGATCAATTTGAACTTCAAGAAATCAGCTTCAATTCTCCTTCCAAGCAACTTACGACCCGAAACATTCCAAACTCTTCATTCCTACAAGAAAAATAAAAAATACAGTATTATCGACGCTCTAAATCGTAAAAGGAACTAAAATGATTCAAATTAAGATTAAAACAGACACATACACGTAACTAAAACTAAGAAAGCAATGTATGTTTATACACACATTAATAATGCACGAATATATTAGTTCAGTTAGGAAATAAAAATACAAGTTGAAAAGGATTAATTACATTCTAAGGTAAGCTGATTTTAATTCTTATGAGGTTTCAAGTTAGTTTTTTATATTTTACTAGATGTTTCCTTCAACCTTTACACTCATCGATATTTTTGATAAATAGGAAAATACTCCTTTGTTTTGGATTTTCAATAAACATTTGCATTCAATACATTAATTTAGAAAAACCAGAGGCTAAATCAGGGCATGGGCAAGTGAGAGTTCATCAGAAAATAAAATGTGTTGTTATGGTTTTGTTATTATTGGAAATTGATCATTTTGACCATGAATTTAAGCAAGTTTCAGTTTTCGAAATGATATAAAATTGGGCTTGTTGGATTTTTCGTTTTGAATAGATCGACGTAATATATTTATTTTTTAAAGAATTTTGAGTGAATTATGCCTAAAGTTTGTTGCTCAAAGTACTAAAGGTTTTTAATGTCTAAAAGTTGAGACTTTTTAAAGGGATGTTTATTCATTATGAAAGGAGATGACTTAGGCCAAAGGTTGCCTCTTATTTTCTATACAAAGCAACTCAAATGGTTCATTTGAACTAATGAATGAATGAATGGATCAGTGAATGGTAATGGAAATCTAATATAAATCCTCCTTATTTGTCTTGTGTCTTTAAAGATAAAAATGCATGAGTTGTTCATTTGACGTCACGAGTCCCGTCCATACGAGAGAGTTCAAGACATGAGTAAATACATGAAATTTGGAGTGTTTCTATTTTGGTACAGTAGTCATTGTATCTTGAGAGATGATTGTCGTAACATCCGTAAACAATAAAACGAGGCAAAATCATTTTAAGAATTTCATTATTTGCATTCCTTTTTGTTGTTTTGGATCAATGTTTCACGATTTGATATTGATTCGACAACAGCAGTGACCCGCTCATTAAGGTATAAAAATTATTTTACCAATTTTTATTGTGAAGAATGAAGGTAAAAATTATAACAAGATAATAGGAATGTGATTTTCTAATGTTTTAATTTAATTTTCAACATATTAATTTACATCTTGGTTTTACTCGAACAACATTTTTCTTCCTTAGTTTTTGTGTTGATTTAATAGAAAAGATATCAAATGATACGATAATTTTTTTTTGAAATAATAACATTAATGATTGAATATCTTTAAATCAAGTTGATACAACTTTATTTTTCTACATATCTATATGAAAGAAGTGGGACATGGGCAAATTGAATTGTGATAGCATGAGTGTAGTTTACCTGGCGAGGACTCTGTTTACCACTCTCGAACGAAGCACATCAACGTTTGATATCATTTTATTCGAGGTCATGTTGAGGATAGGCTTTTTGAATTGCTAAAGATTGCTAACTTTCATGACATGAATGAAGAGAGATGGTTTCATTTCTTGCTGTGCTTTGGCTACAAAAATAACCATGCAATTTGACATGTTTGTCGTACAATATGCAAATTAAATATTAAAGTTTTCCAACTCCCACCCTAATTAACCTTATAATATAGAAGTGGAAGTAGAGGTTTATCCCACATAGACGATTACAAGATTATGAAAGATTGTAATGATCACTACAGAACTCTACTAAATTCGAAGGGATTTTTTTAGCGGGAAGGGGGGGGGGGGGGGGGGGGGGGGGTTGTTGATTGCAATTAATTAAATTGATTGATTGATTAAAACTGAATTAAAATTAAACTAAAGTGATGTAAGCTACGAGCAAATTGGATTGAGGTGTTTTTTATGTAATTAAATGTAGGGAAGTCGATTAACTCCGTTCTATCTTCTTAACATCAATCATGGATGATTATCATATAGATTTGTTATTTTTGATAGGTTTGGGTATGATGCTTTTGGACATATAGTAACACATTCATAATCCATAAATTATCAATGAGGTTGTATAATTAACCTAATTTATTTAATTCTAATATACTGATGAGGCCGTATATATCAAAAGTTAATAAATTGAATAGGCATAAGAGAATATACCAAACATAAACAATAATAACAATGAGGTTAAACTATTATTCTTCGCATGCAATCAATCAATAACGATCATGACAATGAGGTTAAATCATGAATTATTATTTTACTAAGAAATTTGATAACTGAAAAGAATAAGATACAAGGACGATACAATGTTGAATAATGAAGATCCGATGATGAAATAATAAAATCCAAAACCTTACGCAAAAATCCAATCTAACCCTAGAGAGAATAATGACGGCCGAAAAGCTGGTCAATTTGCTCAGTATTGCCTTCATATTGTTGTCTGCTTGGAAGATCTGATCAGCCAACTTTTCTACCTTTCTGTTCACATGGACTACAAGCGACTTCACAATCTTCTTGACAGACTCAATTGTTTTTGTCATTTTTGCCTCCACAAGACTCTCAATGAGCCCTTTGAGTTCATCTGAGATTCCTACAATTGGCATAATCGATTTACCCCAAGTCTGTTTCTTGTTGGCTAGCGAGCTAGTCTATTGGTGTTGTCTCTATGATGATGGTGATGAAGGTTGCTGTCTTTCTTCTAATGGTGGTGGCATTCATGTTGAAGTTCACTTTTGGGATCTGAACTGCTCTTCAATGTCATCCTTTGTCGGATTAGCAAAGTAGACTGCATAATCCTTAGGCCAGACCTGCTTGGAGCTATTCATCTGTTATTCTCATCTACTCGTAAGCCTCTACAGGAGCTTTTTCAGATCGTCTGACCTCGTCTGTCTGTGGCATCCTTGTTGATGTGTGACGATCTTGAGCAGGTTTCCTTGATGGAGTCTGGCTTGTTGTCGTCTGAGAGTTCATCTGTTCCCTAAGGGTTTGAGTGCACCTAAATGTCTGACTAGAGGGACATATCTTCATCATCAGACTCGTTCTTCCACTGGAGCCAGTGGTGCTGTCTAAGTGGCAGATGACCCAGCCATGTCTATCCTCCTTTTCTTTTACCGGGGCTTTGCTGGGGAAGAGTTTGAGGACTCCCCTACTTCTGCTTTCTTGAAAGAGATGAATTTGTCCTCAATGAAGGGAGTATCAGATATCCCTTCGACAAAAGTCATCCTTTTTAGATTGATGCTCAGAATCCTTCTAAACCACTTTTTCCTGGGAAGGATGCTTTCCAATATCTTTGATATGCTGCATCAGAATAGTTGTCCAATCAACTTAGGCCTTAGTGATGATAGCACATAGTAGCTTTAGATGAGCTGTGGAGACCTGGTCTGCAGATATCCTTTGACTCATGAAACACTTTTATATGATCCGAGCCAGAGCCCCTTACTCATGTGAAAATTTCTTCAATAGAATCTTTCCAAAGGGTATGGTTACATCTCCCATCATTTTCTTCCATTCTTCATAAATCACTCTGTTTGAAATCTCTTTGAGTCTAATGTAATGATCCTGAAGAAGGTGACACGTAGAGTATTCCTTGTAGACTTTCCCTTTGACCATTGTACTAAATTCTGATGTCATGCTGTCTTGCAAAACACTGGTCTGGATCATGTCCTTCACATGATCATAAAAAGATCTCTGACATTGCGTTGAGAATGTCCTTCAGCCCAGCAAACAACAACATATCTAGTATCCCAACGTACTAGGGATACACAATCCTTAGAGGAGCAAAGTTTACAGCTATACCAATGTAAAAACTCACGGTGTTTGTATTGGCCTTAGATTTTGGTGCCATTGTTGTTGTTAATTTCTAGAGAGACAGAGAGTGTGTGTATGTGATTTAGGGTTTGTTATAGGTGTGGATTTGAGAGTTTGAAAGCCTAAAGATTTGTTCCTATCTTCTTAATCCTCTTATATAATCCCAGTAGGCAATCAATTAGGTTAGATTTTCAAACACACAAATAATTTCAATCGTTTGAAATTCTAACACGCGGGACATAAAGATTTGTCTCTTTTTCATAAAATCACTCATTATGGCCAACTTTATGATAGCTTTTAGGGCGGCATATGCTTTTGGTCATAATGATCAATCTTTTCAACCACTAAACTCTTCCAATCCCTCACTCACATCGCATGTAATCATGTTGATTAATTTCACTTAACCCCAAACACACTCAGTCTAACTCATTCATACTTTATCATTGATCATAAACACCAATTCGATTTATCTTCAGATTTACTAACTCCATTAATTCGTCTTTCAGTACGAATTAAGTTTAATCATGCAACACCCAATCAGAAATAATCAATCATATTTCTCATCCTCAATCAATGCATTCAGATAAATCGAAAGATTTCAAGAACTTAAGCAATCAGAAATACAAGTTATAATGGATGTTACCTATATACAGTCAGCACGTCTCTCTAGACGAGTTTGGTGAGACGAAATAAACACGCTAGATCTTGATATGAGTTCTCATCAGATGAACCACCATCAGAATCATTGACTTTTTCTGATATGCACACACTAAGAAAAAAAAAATAGATTAATCATCTAGAGTGATTAAACCCAATTTTTCACAAAAAAAGACAAACTTTTTTCATCTAATGATTTTGTACATATGTCTGCTTATTGTTCATCAGTTGGGATAAAATATAGAGACATATTTTTGTTTTGAACATGATCTCTAATAAAATGATGACGAATATCTATATGCTTAGTACGTGAATGAAAAACAGGATTCTCCGAAATAGCAATACTAAAAGTATTATCACAATAGATGGGAAAAGATTTAAAGTCAAATCCATAGTGAGATAGTTGTGACTTAATCCACAGTATCTCAGTAACACAGCTTCTAGCAGCCACATATTCTGCCTCAATAGTAGATGTGGCAATTGAATTCTACTTTTTGCAAGACCAGGATACTAGACTATGTCCTAAGAATTGACATGTTTCAATTGTGTTTTTTCAATCAATTTTATATCTTGCAAAAACAACGTTAGAAAATCCAGTAATGTTTGAAATAAGCAGATTAGGTAACCAGATACCCATATTGGGAGTTTATTTAAGGTATCTGATGATCCTCTTAATTGCTGTCAAATGAGAATTTTTTTTCGATCTGACTGAAACCTACATAGAAAACATTGTATCAAGTGTGTTAGTAATCAAATAGAGAAATGATCCGACGATGCCACGATACTTGGTAGCATCAATAGACTCCCCATTCTCATCAATAGACCTCTACAAAGTCTCAGTTCGCCAAACCATCCTCTAACACTAACGTTGAAACTCCAAAAGGCTCTCAACATATTCGACCTTCATTTGATAAGGTGACTGATAACCCCATTCCACCTAAAATCAAGAAGTTAAAGAAGTCCTTTTCTCCAAATCACTCAAAACACCCTTCTGCAAAGAGGTAGTAGAAGAGTACTGAAGAGACTTTATCTTTTTTGTTGCCCAAGCAAAGTTGAAGAGTACTGAAGAGACTAAGAAAAGGAGACCAAGTAGAAGAAAGGAATCTCAACTTTTTCCTCAAAACTTCCCTCTTCTACTTTTGTATACTATCCTCCTATAGGAGATTGGAATCAACCTTTGCCACACCCAAACTTATGACCAACATTGATTCCTTACCATACTGTACCATAGGATAGATGGTACTCTACAATACCGCCAATACAGCAGGGTTGTTGAGTTCATATGTTTTTATGATGATATTGAGTGAACAAATTGATCTTGAATATAGGTTGTTAGAAAAACACACGAAGACATGGACCTTCCCTGTTGGTTTCAGAACTTAGATAGGTGTGACCAAGGCCCAAGGCTTCCCCAGTTTTCATATACATATCATAAACATGGAAAGTTCCAGTTTTTGCGATCATGCTGAGTTTGTTAAGTCCTTAATGACTATTCAGAATATCTTGTATATAGATTGACAATATATTGAGGAAAATTCGAATATTTTGCTAGAAATCGATTTTTGGATTGTTTTGTAGATATGAGAAGATTTGGAGGTCTAAGCACGGAAAAAAAGATCAGATTGTTGTCAAAAATGAAGATGGAGATCCAAACTTGCTGATTCCTGAAGTTCAATAAAAGGGAGATCATCACCAGGAAGCAAGACAACCCGATTGCCTACACAACCTTGCCATCATATTATAATCGAAGAACAAAGAGCTAGTTTACCATCCATAGAAGTTCAATTCCACTCCATAAACATCCGCAAGCCTAAGACGACAATCCTTTGGTGTTTAGGAGCTGACATACAACAACAAACACAAGCTACTGCTCTTGATTGAATGGAGAGTTGATCAAGACAACTTGTTTTCTTCAAGGTGACCGAAACTGAGGAAGACTCGGGCCTTGTTGAAGACAAGGATGTCAATTTGCAAGGAGTACAATCCAGGAGATTAAGGACCAGAGAAGTATGAGGTGTTGCTACAGGGGATTGAAGCTGAGGGTACAAGAGTTCTATGAGGAAGGATAGGAACTAAAAGTGCGAAGGCTTAATCTGGAGTAGAACAGGTGTACTTAGGGTCACATTTGGGGGATTGGTACAAGTTAAAATTGGTGTTGACTGTGTGACCAGGGTGTTGGTGATACAAGGGTTCTCTGACATCAATCTGGAGGATTGGTGAAGGAGAGGGAGAATGGAATGGTTTGTCTTTAATGAAGGAGATCATAGAGCAAAGTTTTCAAAAATCCCACTAGGTACAGAATGTAAATCTCTTGTTCCATAGTTTTGGGCATGAGATGAACCAATATAAATACTGTGTCAACTCTCTCTTTACTATTTTCCTTCTTGATCACACCGAAACAAGCATACAAAATAATTGGTGACTTACAAACAAGAAAACAAGTTGAGAAAGACCCTGGCTTTTCTAAAAACTTGGGCCTTCCACATCAAGAAAGTGAAAAAGAGTTATGAAAATCCATTGATACTTAATTCCGCCCCCTTCCCCCTCTTGAGGATTCTCAGTAAACCAACAATTGGTATCAGAGTAGGTTCTTCTTAAGGGCTTACTACTTGAGAAGAAAAACATGAGTTTAACAGAGGCTGGAAAGGAGGGTATATCTGAGCACAAGCCACCACTTTTTATGAAACCTATTATGGTTTTTGGAAAGAGAAGATGGAGATCCACATTCAATCTAAATACTAACACCTATGGGAGATCATCCAGAATGGACCACTGAAAATAGGGAAAAAGGATGTTGATGAAGGAGATCAGAACCATGGATGGCCAAGGAAGACTCTCGATTGGATCAATGATCTTCCAAATACCTGAAGCAAAGGAAACATGTTCAACATACAACATTCTTTACGTCCTTTAATATATTACTTCACCCCCCTCCCACTCATAGAGATCCATTTCTCTTTCAATTTCTTACTTAGTCTTTCCGATTGACTCTGTCTTCTTTTCATTTTATCACCTAGTCTTTTAGATTCCCTATGTCCTTTTTCAATATTATTGATATTATTTTTAGACTATCCCTCAAGCTATCGTGTGCGAAATGGAATCACTTGAAGAGATCAAGTTCAAGTGCTAAATATGGGGATCTTGTGGAATGTAACAAGGCATAAATACCTAGAGCTACTGTCAAGAATGGATCTTATAGATGCAACATGGTTATGATGAGGAATTTGACAGTAGTAATGGTCAACCATGGGAACTTGGCGTAAACTCTGATACAAGGCTTACTGGGGATGCAGGAAGGACTATGATGTGTGCGAAAACACACATATTTTTAAGATGTCAAGGACAACATTGATAAAGAACTTTTCTATATGCAGATAAGAGATCCAAGATTGATCGCCTTAGTGACAATGATTATGAAGATGATCTTGATGCAATAAAGAGCACATCTGGATATGTTTTATACTTTGGATAAGTGCCATTCTCGTGGTCATCAAAGAAGCAATCGATGGTTGCTATATCTACTTGTGAAGCTGAATACATCACTATAACAAGTTATTCTTGTCAAGCTATCTGACTAAGAAACTTGATACAAAAGTTGAACATTAAAAAAGAATTCTATAGTCCTATTTTTCAATAGTAATAAGTCTACTGATAGAAATGTGCAATCCCTCCACTTGTATAGAAATTGATGAACAAAACTTAGGTATATTAGCCATGCTGTTGTTACTGTGTTTAGGATGGAAATTATGTAGGTAGCTGTAGGTCAGATGCTGGAGAGCAAACGACCACAGATGGAGAGCATTGTGTGGGCCACCAGATGCAGACTACTACAGAGAATTTTGGGTAAGCAACTAAGACATACATGGGCAACAAAAGACCTATAAATGGTTCAGGATCTAGGATTGAACTTGCAAAAGAGGACCAACACAGAAATACATGGATTGTATCAGATCTAGATACAGACAAAGTTGTAGCAGAGACTGTGTGCAGAAAAGGTCTCAACAGTACTCAGTGCAGGCTAAGGTGCAGCAGAGATGGTTGCTGAGGTTGGGTCAAATGTATGAGGTTTAGAGCATGACAGTACGAGGATCTGAAAACGATGAGCTATCAACATTAGTTGAGGTTCTGATAAGAATGCGCAATCCCTCCAATTGTATAGAAATTGATGAACAAAACAGAGAAGTATTAGCCATTATGTTGTTAGTGTGTTTAGGCTAGAAATCAAGTAGGTAGTTGCAGTTTAGGTCGGATGTTGGAGAGCAGATAGAATCGTGCAAGCCACCAGATGTAGACTACTACAGAGGATTTTGGCTAAAGAGGTAAGGCATGCATTGGCAACAAAAGATCCACAAATACTTCAGGATCTAAGATTAGGCTTGCAAACGAGGACCAACACATCAAGGCATGAAGTGCATCAGATCTGGGTGAAGACTAAGAGTTGCAGCAAGGACTGGGTGTAGACCAGAGTTATAGATGGATACAGACTAAGGTTGCAGTAGAATGGAGTGCAGCAGAGATGGTTGCTGTTGGTTGGGTCAAAGGTCTGAAGACAATCAAGCGAAGATTTCGAGTACAGTGGAGACAATACAAAGAATCTAAGGTTGGTGAGCCGTCAACATCAGTTGGGGACATACTTGATAAGATGTCACATCAGATATAGTACAATGTCAGAGGTTGATTCCCTGAGCCTATGAAAGTGGATCGTTAAAGCTCATTGAAGTAAGGTTGTAGAACTTGATATTGAAAAGCAAGAGTGCAAAACAATAAAAAACTAACAGTTTACTTAAGAGAGCTGAATCGTGAAGAACACTGAGAAGATTTCGCTAGTCTGCAGAAGAAGAACATAACTTGCAGCAGAGTCCAGCAGGTTGGATCTGTGCAAAGATCTGAGTTCTTCATCTTTTGTACAAGTGAGCTAACTTGTAAAAATGAAGTTTTCTTGTAACCTATAAACAAGAAGATAGTGATATCACCTCTTGGTTTGACTAAACTGGTCACCAAGGGAAGACTGAATTAAGATTTCGTTTATCAATTGACAACGAGTGTGTGAATCAGTATAGAAGATAGTGTTCTTTACTTGCTTTCATTACTTAATATTTAGAATTGTTAGAAACTGTTAAGCATCTACTATAGACTTCTCAAGCAGTCTGCAAAGAACTTAAATGCTCTGCATAAATTGTTAAATTAATTAAATCAACCTATTCACCCCCTCTAAGTTGAATCTTGGACCTTACAATTGGTATCATAGCCTTAATTTCCATACTTAATAGTTTTTGGAAAGAAAACGTCATTTTTTTTATTTGTAAAGAAGTTACTAATAGTTTGTTTTTGGAAAGAAAAATGGCTCCACCACAGCTCCCTAAATGTCCTAACAGTGGAGAGCCTCCGACTTGTTCGTTTGACAAGTTCAACCATTGGAAGCTGAGGATGCTTGCACATCTTGACTCAATAGACGAAAGAATGAAAGATATCATCACTGATGGACCTCACATTCCAATGATGCCAGATCCAATGGATACAACAAATGAAGTATACAAACCAAAGTCTCTTTCGTCAAGAGAAGACTGGGATCTGGTGCTGGTTGATAGAAGAGCAAGGAACCATATATTCAAAGCTCTTGATGACAACATATTTCAAATAGTGATTCATACAACCACTGTAAAGGAAACATAGGAGGCTTTGCTGCTCAGAAATGAAGGGACGAATGAAATAAGAGAGAACAAGAAAGATGTCCTGATGCAACAATATGACTAGATCTCAATGAGATCTGATGAGAACCTAACTAGCTTCTATGAAAGGTTTAATATTCTCATCAATAATCTCAAAACCTTAGGAAAGACTTTCGACAACAAGGAAATCAATATAATTTTAAAGAAAAATAAAAAAAATCTTGAGCAAATTGCAAGTAAAGAGAAATGGAATCTAACAAATGAAAAAAACTAATAGCAGTCTAATCAATGCTCAAAATGAATTAAAAGAAGAAAATGAAAAAGTGAAACTTCTCAATGTAGTAGTGGAAACAGTTATATTGAGAAATACTGAGCTTCAGAAGCAGATAGATGTTTGGAACGAAAAGACTCTGTGTTTGCAGAGAATGCTTAACACAGGTCAATCCTCCCATGATAAAACAAGATTAGGATATAATGACTCGCTGAATGATAAAACAAATGAAAATGTCATTACAATTAAGAAGAAAGCAGAGCAAACTAGTGCAAAAAACCTGCAGAAGAGGAATACCTCTACTGCTCTAAGTGTGCATAAGAGCAAAAGCTCAACTGCACAGACAATACATGAAAGCAAAATTAGTTGCAGTAGAGATCTTTATTTCAACACAAAAGTAAGATATCTACTGCTCAAACCCAAAAGGGCTGGAGCAGACCATCAGCACGAGCTGATGTAAAATACCATAAGGTATAGAAGGCTAAGAATCCTAGGAAAAGATTTAATGAAAGGCCTTATGAAGCTCAGTATGCACCTTGATAGGAATGTGAAATCCATCCAGTTGTATATAAATTGATGGAACAAAACTGAGATGTATTAGTCATAATGTAGTTATGTTCATAGGCTAGAAAATAAATAGATAGTTGCAGTCTAGGATGGATATTGAGGAGCAGACTACAACAGATGATGGACATTATGTAAGCCACCAGATGCAGACTGCTAGAGATATTTTTGGATAAGCAGCTAAGGCATTAATGAGCAACAAATGACCATCAAAGGCTTTAGGATCTAGGAATGAGCTTGCAGACGAGGACCAACATAGCAAAGCATAATGTGCATCAGATCTGGTTGCAGACTAAGGTTGTAGTGTGCATACTAGGTCTTACAATACTGGATGCAGACTGGAAGTTGCAGCAGACTGAAGTGCAACAAAGATGGTTGCTAAGGTGGGGTCAAAGATCTGAAGTCATTTAAACGAAGATTTGAGGTATAGACAGCAACGACACAAATTCTGAAGTTAGTGGATTGCTAGCATCTGAAACAAGATGGTGGGGGACACGATTGGCAAAGTGTCACATCAAAAATAGTACCATGTTTGCTGGGTTCGTTTCGTGATACTCACCTCTTGGCTTGGCTATATTGGTCACCAAGGGAAGACTGGACTAAACTCTCGATTATCATTTGATTACGAGTGTCTGAACTAGTATAAATACTATGTCTATTACTTGCCTTTGTTGCTTGATATTTAGAACTCTTAGAAACAAATCATCACAGCCAAATGGAGATAAACTCAAAGAGTATGAACGCTCTGGTGCAAACCACCAACTGTCATCTGCAGATTACCTAAGTGATCTACATAAAATAGTGACATGCAAAGATCTAGTATTCCGCATTAAAAGATTGACTAAGTTTTAATATAACCTATTCACCCCCTCTAAGTTGAATCTTGGACCTTACAATTGGTATCAGAGCCTGACTTAACAATTTGTGGAAATACAATGTCATTATCTTATTTGCAAAGAAGTTATTAACAGTTTGTTTCTGTGAAGAACAATGACACCACCAAAGTTTGTAAGTGTCCTAATAGTGAAGAACCTCCATCATGTTAATTTGACAAGTTCAACCATTGGAATTTAAGGATACTTGCACATCTTAATTCAATAGACGAAAGAATGCAAGACATCATCACTGATGGACCTCATATTCCAATGATACCAGATCCAATGGATGCAACAAAAGAAGTATACAGGCCAAAGACTCTTTGGTCCAAAGAAGACTGGGATCTGGTTTTGGTTGATAGAAGACCTCAAAACCAGATATTCAAAGCCCTTGATGACAACATGTTTGAAATAGTGGTTCATACAACCACTACAAAGGACGCATGGGAAGCTCTACTGCTAAGAAACGAAGAAACCAACGAAATAAGGGAGAACAAGAAGGATGCCCTAATACAACAATACGATTGGGCCTCAATGTGATCTGATGAAAATTTGACTACCTTCTATGAAAGGTTCAATATTCTTATCAACAACCTCGAAACCTTAGGAAAGACTTTCGAAAACAAGGAAGTCAACCTAAAATTTGTGAGATCTCTTGGTGAAATCTGGAGCACAAAGACGACAGCTATTAGGGAATCCATAGATCTAACAAAGATATCTTTGGCTCAACTGTACGGTATATTGCATACATACAATCTCGAAGTTGAGCAAAAGAAGCAAATAGATAATGCCAGAAAGAAGACATTGTCTTTCAAAGCACAGGAAAAAATCTTGAAATCCATGGTAGAGGAGGAGACCACTGAAACCTTTTCTGCAAGTCAACAAGGACTGTCTGAAGAACTGACATTGATGGGAAAGAAGTTCAAGAAGCTATTCAAGAAGAGGAATGTCAAAAATAACTTTCCCTTAAAAACAAAAGAAGCAGGAAAGGAAGTCTGCTACAACTGTGGCAAATCAGGACACTTTGCTGCACAATGCGGAAGACCAACACAAGACTCGTCTGTACTAAAATTTAAAAAGGACTATAGTAAAGGCAATTCTGGAAGAAAAGAAAGAGCCAAGGCCTATGCTACAAAAGCATGGAGCGATACAGACTCTGATGATGAAGACACAATCTCAAACGCTCAACTATGTCTCATGGCTAAGGATGATGAAAAACAGCAGGTATTTGATTTTTTTGGTTCAGATGCCACCATAGAGGAATTGAAGGAAGCATTTCAAGAAACCTCTGACAACTTTATTTACTTTTTAAAGGAAAATAAAAAAAACCTTAAGCAGATTGCAAGTCTGAAAGAGAAATGCAATTTAACAGATGAAGCGACTAATAATAGTCTAATCAATACTCAAGATAAACTAAAAGAAGCAAATGAAAAGGTGAAACTTCTCAATGTAGTAGTGGAAACACTTATTTTGAGAAACACTGAGCTTCAGAAGCAAGTTTATGCTTGAAATGGTAAGACTTTATGTTTGCAAAAATTGCTCAATACAGATCAATCCTCCCATGATAAAACTGGGTTATGGTATAATGACTGGTTGCACAATAATGCAGATACAAAAGTCATTACCAAAAACGAAAAGCACACTACTGCAAAAACTGTAAAGAAGAGGAACACCTCCACTACACCAGGTGTGCATAAGAGCAAAAGCCCCACTGCACAGATAGTACTAAAAAGCAAGAACCGTCTACAGAAAAGATCTTTACTGCAATGTAAGATCTCTACTGCTCAAACTCAGAAGGGCTGGAGCAGAACACCAGTACGAGTTGATGAAAAATACCATAAGATACAGAAGGCTAAGAATCTTAAAAAGGGATTCAATGAAAAGCCTTATGAAGCTCAGTATACACCTAACTATTCATTATGGAATAACTTCCCCAAAACAACTTGGAGAAGGCCACACTCGAAACACATCTGCTCATGTCAAATACAACAGACGAAGTGGAGCAGACCACTAAGAAGCACAAGACCAAAGGTCTACTACTTTACCTGTGGAAAACTTGGCTATAAGTTCTTCGAATGTTGGAATTCGCACAAGAAAATAATTCAAGCGTGGATTCCAAAAACTAATATATGAGGACCCATATGAGTGGGTACCATGTACAAGCTTTCTATGTTTTGATGCAGGAAAAGGAAAGAGGAATATGATATCTTGACAGTGGATGGTGAGGACACATAACAGAAAATAAATCAATCATTGAAGATTACAGAAAAAAACAAGGACCTCTTGTCATTTTTGAAGCAGGAAAAGTAAATATAACTAAAGGTTATGAAACTCTTGGTACTGGTTCCTTGATCTTTAGAAATATAGCTTATGTTAAAGGATTAAAACACAACCCGCTTTCCATTAGTCAATTGTGTGACAAAAATTATGATGTATCATTTACACATAATTCATGTCAAGTCAAAGACAAAATTACACAAGAAGTCAAATTGATAGGTATAAGAGATGGAAACATGTGGAAAGGAAACTCCCTATGAATTGTGGAAAGGAAAGACACCAAGTGTTAAATACTTTCATGCTTTTGGATGCATATGTTACATACACAACAATGACAAAAGCTACCTACAGAAATTTGATCCTAAGACAGATGAGGGAACTTTCTTAGGGTATTCTACAAATAGCTAAGCCTTTAAAGTGTACAATAAAAGAACACAAACCATTGAGGAGTCAGTTCACGTATCATTTAATGAATCAGAATCATTCATAAGAGATACAAATGTGTTTGATGAGGAATGTGCTTGTAATGAACAGGCTGTAGAAGAGGTTATTGAAACTGCAGACAAGAAAAAGTCGTCTGCACACAATGACAATGTAGCAAAGATTGAAGAACAAACTCAACAACAACTGAAAACTAATGAATAAGATAAAAGAAGATGGATCAAGATACACACAGGATGACATCATTGGAAATAAGGACCTCGTCCACGCCACTGGTTTTTCTGACCAGATGATGAAGTTTCCCTAGGGTTGAGGTGCCGGATCCGCGTTTCTAACTAGACGACGAAGTTTCCCTAACATAGTCGAATAGTTTCTTGACTAATGCGACATCGTCAAGATCTGCACCAAAGCTGAAAAATCTGCTGAACATGCCACTGAGTTTTCCGATGAACTCGTCAATCGACTCATGTTCCTTCATCCGCATAGCATCAAACTCACTTTTTAATGTCTGCAACCGTTTTCTGATTTGGTGGCAGAGTAGGAATCCTCCTGTTTTCTGATTTTCTTATTATTGTTCTGCCTTGGTACACCTTCTACACACTACACAATCTACTATTTAAAGACGAAGGACAGGCGTGCATTGCCTAACAAGACAACTAAGCGTGGGATGGCTATCTACCGTGCGGGTGTACACATAAACACTGCAAGCGTGTTTTTGGTGTGCGAGCAAGATCTACTTTCCACCCAGTTCTAAAACAAGCATGGAAAAATTCAACATTGACCACAAGTTACGTAAATACAGGACTTGAGCTTCTTTTATAACTTAACTACCAGAAGCAAGCATGCGAACAGCCAAGGTTGATAGGAAATTCAGAGAACAATAAGCAGAAATAGCTTCTTATGCTTCAGTCCTGGGTGCAATCACTCCCATAACACTGTTAAACACAACCCAAACAATTGATGACCTATATCCAGTAGTGCAATGCAGGAGAAATAGATCTTCCTAATAAGAACAAGGTGCTTTCGAAAACTAGACGACCAACATAGCATTGCGTAGAATCAAAAGCATACAACCAACAAGATGGCTAAATCTTGCAAGATTCAGAATGGAAAATTTGACAAGAAATAAAACTAGGCCACCATTTCCATCACGTAGAAATGCAAGACAAGAAATAAAACAAGACCACCAGTTTGAGTAAGAACGCTTGATTCCAACTTTAAAAACAGATATAAAAAAACCCACCATTAGGGATAACCAGCGATCAAGCAACAATACATTCTTTCGTCAACATCAACATATTCTAAAAAAGAAATACATGTTCATTTTAAAAAAATTCACAGAGGACGAATATGTCGAGGGAGCTCCCTAGCTAGATATAGTAGTTCGTCTAAACATGACCCAAATAAACACTCCACCACATGAAAGTGATCATAGGCTCATTGGGTGTGCAGTGTTCATAGCCCTATAGAGCAAACAGTTGCGGAGACTGGAGAGTGAAAACTATAGAACCTAATCTTTTAATGAACCCTTGGACGCAAAAAATGAAATATTATTATTACCTCTAGCCGTAATCAAATCGCTATATAAGCCAAACATGACTATATCATCATAGCTTCATGGGCATACACAACTATATCGACACATTTTAAAGACATACTGAACAGAACACATATACCGCCAACCTTACTCGTAAAATTCGGTAGAATGGGTTAAAACAAACCAAAATCCAAAGGAATGTGGTCGAAGTTAATGCATTCCAACAAACCCAACAAATTCTGTCAACCACGCCATATCCGACACATCCTATCGGTCAAATTTAGTATATTCGGACAGGATCGACAAATCTGACTCGATCCGATTGAACATAATGGAATATGACGTGAAAAGCAAATCCGAAAACCTAATCATATCCTATAAGAAATACAGAAATGTGGCATATCTGTCTGATCAATTGCCGTCTGATTAAATCCATCAAATCCAACAAATGAATCTAATCAAACAAAAGAAGTTGATTAAATATGACAAACAAGAATTAATCAATGAAATCAACACTAAAAAGCTGATCACCCGCAGAAAATGGACAACTACGACTAGCCGATCAAATCTAATAAATCCAACAAAACAAAACTGCATTCCGACAAGTCCGACATATCCGACAAAATCGATCAACCATTAACAGTCTCAACCACCCAGTTCTAAAACGAGCATGCAAAATTCAACATTGACCAAAAGTTACGTAAATACAGGACTTGAGCTCCTTTTATAACTTGAGAACAGCCAAGGTTGGCAGGAAATTCAGAGAACAAAAAGCAAAAATAGCTTCTTATGCTTCAGTCCTGGGTGCAATCACTCCACATAACAGTGTTAAACACAACCCAAACAATTGATGACCTCTATCCAGTAGAGCAATGCAGGAGAAATAGGTCTTCCTAATGACAACCAACACAGCATTGCGTAGAATCAAAAGCATACAACCAACAAGATGGCTAAATCTTGCAAGATTCAGAATGGAAAATTTGACAAGAAATAAAACTAGGCCACCATTTCCATCACGTAGAAATGCATGACAAGAAATAAAACAAGGCCACCAGTAGAAGTAAAAACACTTGATCCCAACTTTAAAAACAGATATCAAAAAACCCACCATTGGGGATAACCAGCAATCAAGCAACAATACATTCTTTCGTCAACATCAACATATGCTAAAAATGAAATACATCTTCATTTTAAAAAAATTCACAGAGGACCAATATGTCGAGAGAGCTCCCTAGCTAGATATAGTAGTTCGTCTAAACATGACCGAAATAAACATTCCACCACATGAAAGTGATCATAGGCTCATTGGGTGTGCAGTGTTCATGGCCCTATAGAGCAAACAGTTGCGGAGACTGGAGAGTGAAAACTATAGAGCCTAATCTTTTAATGAACCCTTGGATGCAAAAAAGGAAATATTATTATTACCTCTAGCAGTGATCAAATCGCTTTATAAGCCAAGCATGACTATATCATCATAGCTTCATAGGCAGAGACAACTATATGGATACATATTAAAGACATACTGACATATACCACCAACCTTACTCATAAAATTCGGTAGAATGGGTTAAAACAAACCAAATCCAAAGGAATGTGGTCGAAGCTAATGCATTCCAACAAACCCAACAAATTTTGTAAACCACAACATATCCGACACATCCTATCAGTCAAATTTAGGATATTCGGACAGGATCGACAAATCTGACTCGATCCTGTTGAACTTAATGGAATATGACATGAAAAGCAAATCCGAAAACCGAATCATATACTATAAGAAATACAGAAATGCGGCATAGCTGTCCGATCAATTGCCGTTTGATCAAATCCAAGAAATCCAACAAATTAATCTAGTCAAACAGAAAAGTCGATTAAATATGACAAACAAGAATAAATAAATGAAATCAGACTCTAAGGTCTATCACTACCATGTCCATCGGACATCGGTTTCCACACCCTTCCACACACTGCAAGACCAAAATCGCCTCAACATATCATCAAAACCTTTCAATCCAAAAAATGACACAAAATAAAGAAATCCACCAAATCCATCTGGTCAAATTAGATAGCGTTTCGACAAATCCGATCAAGAACAATACAATTCAAAAAATGTAGTAAATGACTTGGAAAAGTCCTTTAAATCCGAGATGTTTTCTGGTCAAACCCGATCAAGCCAGTAAAACCAACAAAACCCAACTAATATGAAAAGCATGAGATATCTATTCGGCCCTGTTTGAGGCTCCGACGGACAAGTAATCAACTTGCCAAATAATCAGTTCATGCAAGTTATCATCGCCTCAAATTCACAAACAAACACATACCATAATCACTCTACAATCAGAGATTATAGAAAGCATACCAAACTCAATCGACCAAAACCGGTTGTGACCAACAACCTGATCAAATCCAACAAAACGATGTAGTTTAAAACCTTATTGTGAACATCATGTCAATTTTGTAAAAGCCGATCAAATTTAAAAGTCGAGTATATCTAACGAATTGCTCAAAATCCAGGAATCCAATGAATCCATCCGATTAAGCAGACCTATCATGTAAAAGCCAACAAATTGATCAAATCCAACAAAACAATGTAGTTCAAAACCTTGTTGTGACCAGCATATCCATCATGTAAAAGTCGATCGTTTGAAAAGCAAATACAATTCAACAAATTGCTCAAAATCTACGGATCCACTCGATCAAGCAGACCTATCATGTAGAAGCAACAACTTGATCAAATCCAACAAAACGATGTAGTTCAAAACCTTGTTGTGAACAGAATGTCAATCATGTAAAAGCCGATCAAATGTAACCGTCATCAAACCGAAAACACAACCCTAGGTTCTTGAATTCCTCTACCATGCCAATCGGACAGTGTCTCCTACAACCTTCACCTCCACATATCATCACAGCCTCATCGTACATCAAACCCTAACCATAACCCTAGTTTCTCGTCACATCCAAAAAATGACACAAAATAAAGAATTCTACCAAATCCATCCGGTCAAATTGGATAGCGTTTCGACAAATCCGGTCAAGAACAATAGAATTCAAAAAATGTAGTAAATGACTTGGAAAAGTCCTTTAACTCCAAGATGTTTTCTGGTCAACCCCGATCAAGCTAATAAAAGCAACAAACCCAACTAATATGAAAAGCATGAGATATCTATTCGGCCCTTTCTGAGGCTCCGACAGACAAGTAATCAAGAGTATATCGGGAAAGTAGTGTTCTAAGTATCCTTGAAATTGAACAATCACCAACAAGAATTTTGCAACATAAATCATGGTCAAAAGACCCTCAATTCATTCAAATGCCCAACACCAACACTCCTTTTAACCGAAATGATCAACTTGTCAAATAATCAGTTCATGCAAGTCATCATCGCCTGAAATTCATAAACAAACACATACCATAATCACTCTACAATAAGAGATTATAGAAAGCATACCCAACTCAATCCACCAAAACCCGGTTGTGACCAACAACGTGATGAAATCCAACAAAACAATGTAGTTTAAAACCTTATTGTGAACATGTCAATTTTGTAAAAGCCGATCAAATTTGAAAGTCGAGTAAATCTAACGAATTGCTCAAAATCCAGAAATCCAATGAATCCATTCGATCAAGCAGACCTATCATGTAAAAAGCCAACAAGTTGATAAATCCAACAAAACGATCCAGTTTAAAACCTTGTTGTGACCAGCATATCCATCATATAAAAGCCGATCATTTCAAAAGCGAATACAATCCAACGAATTGCTCAGAATGTACAAATCCATCCGATCAAGCAGGCCTATCAGTAAAAGCCAACAACTTTATCAAATCACACAAAACGATGTAGTTTAAAACCTTGTTGTGCACAGGATGTCAATCATGTAAAAGCCTATCAAATTTGAAAATCGAGTAAAATCTAACGAATTGCTCAAAATCCAAGAATCCAACAAATCCATCCGATCAAGCATGCCTATCATGTAAATGCCAACAACTTATCAAATTCCCATATGAGTTCAACTTAACCTTATAGACCCACTTGAATCCTATACGTTTCTTCCCAAGAGACAAATCAACCATATCCTAGGTATGGTTCTTTTCAAGAGCGAGAAGTTCCTTGTTCATAACATCTCTCCAATGCTGATGAACACATGCCTCTTTGTAATAGGATGGCTCATGAAATTGACACAAGGTATCAATATGAGAATGAGCAGATTTGGCCAAATTACTCCAGTGAGGTCTAGGTGGACAATCATAGGCATCCAGATAAGTAGATTTCTTGACCTCTCGATCAGGCTTTCTGAGAGCAATAGGAATGGAAGGCGAATCTGGAAGATTTTCTGGAGTATTTTGTGGAGGATTTTCTGGGAAAAAAGGATCATTTGTGAGAGAAGAATCAAGTGACTCAGAGGGGAGCTCAGAAAAATAAGGAGTAGTAGTAGATAAGAAGGGATTAGAAGACTTGTGAAAGGAAAATATATGTTCATGAAAAATCACATCCCTTGATTCAAAAGTCTGGAAGTCTTCTAAATGAAGTAATTTGTAGGCTTTACGACGATAAGAATAACCCCAAAGAACACAAGCCAAAGCGCGAGGAGAGAATTTATTTCTACGATCAGAATTAGTAGCTGCATAACAAAGACAACCAAAGGGTCTGAGATGTTCGTAACTGGGTGGATGGTGATATAAAACCTCATATAGGGTTTTGTGGTTCAAGACTGAGGAAGGAAATCTGTTTATGAGGTAGACAAAAATAAGAATAGCATCTCCTCAGAATTGTAAAGGGAGATTAGATTGAAACATCAGGGCTCGAGCTATCTCAAAAATATGCTTGTGGTTCCTTTCCACGACTCAATTTTGTTGAGGAGTATAGACATAAGATTGTTGATATAGGATACCTTTTGACTGAGCATAGGATGCACAGAATTCAAGTCCATTATCAGTTCTGACCATCTTAGCAGTGGTAGAAAACTAATTTTCCATGAAGAGAATAAAGGACTTGAGTATGGGAAAGGAATTAAACTTGAGAGACATAAGATGAACCCATGTGGCTCGTGAGTAATCATCAACAATGGTAAGAAAAAAAAAATCCTTGATGTGTAGCCTGAGCAAAAGGCACCCAAATGTCAACATGTAACAACTCAAAGACCCTTTGGTCTTGGTTGCACTTGAAGAAAATGGCAATCTATGTTGTTTGGCTTTATGACAAATATAACAAGTATGAGGACCTAAACTGCCAACCAGATATTGAAGAACAACAATATACTTCAATTGATGTAAAGACATATGACCAAGACGTAAACGCCATGTATTTACACTGTTGACAGAATCCGTATTCTGAGAGACAGCAGAACAAGAAGAAAAGCTATTTACAGAGGGACTCACAGAAGGACCATGAGAAGTAAAGTAAAGACCTCTTCTTGCTCTACCAAGAACCAGTGGTCTCTTCACTGAAGCGCCTTGGAGAATACAAGAATGGGAATCAAAAGTCATTGAGGCTGAAAGCTGTTTAGTAAGCTGACTCGTGGATAAAAGATTGAACTGAAATGATGGCACATGCAGAACATTCTGCAAAATAAGTTCACTTGTGACTTGTAGTGTTCCTATATGGTCAACCTTAGCCAGCTCCATTGGGAAAGATGATAAAGCTTTCATTAGAAACTGAATCATAAGTTGTAAACAAAGACAAGTTGGGAGTGATAAGATCACTTGCCCCACTGTCTATGATCCAATCCATGAGAGGAAAACAAGAACAGAAGTTTACCTGCCATCATGAAAGTATGTAGAGGAGGTACAGCCTGTGACTCCCGATTACTGAGTTTGCTGAGAAGAGCCATGAGATTCCCGTATTGCTTCTAGTTTATCACATCTGATTCAGTGCTCTGCTTATCCCCATTGTTTATATTTGGAGCAGAGTTCTCCACTCCAGTCATATCAAGACTAGCATTAGCCGTAAATCATTTTCCCTTATAAAGTTGTAATATAATGGAGATACAGCAAGACACCAGCAATCCTTTACTGTAAGAGTGATTGTTGCTGTAACTAACGGATACTTGCAATACTACTAGTAATGGTTTAAGAACTAAGTAGATTGAAGAGAACTACACCAAAAGAAAGAAGAAAACCAGAGAGGAACTACGGAGAAAAAGAAACAGCTAAGGATAATACTTTTCATTCAACACCCTTCTCATTACAACTATCC
>LIEC01011720.1:0-110332 GCA_001925005.1 Drosera capensis
CTAAAGAATTTCTTGCAAGGATTCCTTATATTTTATGTTATAAAGATTGTAAAGTTTTGTTTTTTTTTTTTTTTAAAAATCATTGAAAAGATTCAGAACCATTTAAAAAGATTTATGACGTCTCATATCTTGGTGTCGCATGGTCTTGACATCTTACAAAATGATTATATATATATATATAATAGAAAGGTTAATGATCATTTTTTATATGTCTATGTCCTAATTAAATTATATATTTTTTTATTAATTAAGATAATATTTGTTCATACAGAATTTGTAACAAAGATTCCTTATATTTTTTGTTATAAAGCATTTTTTTTACTTTTTTTTAATATATATATATAATAGATTTATCTGTAAGTGGTATCCCCTTCATCCCATATTAATTATTGCACTTTCTTATTTGAATCGTCTCAAAATAAAATATTATCTTTTTTTTTTGAAAAAATTTTAACATAAATAAATAAATCAATCAATCTACATCTATTATAATAAACTATTATAATAAACTTCACTATCATCAAAAAATATTATTATTTTTTATCAAAATCTATTTAAATTCAATATTCACATAAATTTTCATATGAAATCAACTTTTAATATCCCTTTTGTCCCATAATATTTACAAGCATTTGACCTTACATATAAATTTATGTGTGTTGAATTTTTATAAAGTTTGATGGAAAAAATATTCTTTTAGAAATAATAAGATCGTAATATGAAAAAATAATTAATATATTATAATAAAATATGATTAATAAATTTTTACGAATGAAATGTAGGGTAATCTGGAATAGATTTTTATAGGAAGCCCACAATTATCATCAAAGATAAAGTTAAAAAGCTTAGCTTGGAAAGAGCTTAACTGTGGACGAGACCAAATCATCTTCGCCATTGCCGTGGCAACCCGATTTGGGATCCTTCTCAATTCGGTAACGAAAAGTCTTCCTCTTCATCATCTTCTCTAAAGGGCCGGTGAGCTTCCCTTTCAATCTTCGATTCCCACATCATCAATTTCCATATCATTCGCTTCCCACATCATCAATTTCCATATCTAAGGCTAAAAATCCAATCTTTATTGGTTTGCCCATTTCAGGATTCGATTGAATTGTGCTGATTGACCCATCAAGGCGGATTCTTTATCGATCGATTTGTTGTTGCAAATCGAGATTTGATCCATGGCAGCGACGATGGTGTCGGAGGAACCCACCACGATTTGCACCCACTGGTAATTCATATGATAATCTAGATGAATCTAGGTGTGATTATTGATTCTGTTGGAATTTTGATTTGTTGTTGATTTTTGAGTTGTGGGAAAATCGCCGGGTGGATTGTTTTGAGGTTGGTTGTGACGAGTCTTGTTGGGTTTTTGGTTGTATAGGGATTGGGTTGATCGGTACGGAGCTATGCTGTTGATATCTGAGATTGATTGATTACGGTTTTGGGTTCTGTTTGGTTTGGTTTTGTTGTGATTTCAGTGACAGATCAGTGCCTGCTTCGAATGCGGATTTGCATTATGCTCATTGCTCAAGGAATCTAGAGAAGTGTAAGGTTTGTGGTGATATGGTGCCACGGAAGCATGCTGAAGAGCATTATTTGACCACACATGCTCCTGTGAGTATATGATTTGTGTAAATGTTTGTCGATGATCTTCTCCGGCAGAATTATAGTTAGCAAAGCAGATTTTATCAGTTAACAAGACAGATTTTAGCATTTAGCAATGGACTAAAGGTGGTTGTATTTTAGAATGCATCTGAAGAAGTATGTAGCTGCATTCTAGTAATATTCAATGGAATTTCTAGTAATATACAGTGGAACTTCGGGTTCAATGTTGAACTCTTGAATATCCTGCTATTATACTCTTGAATATCCTGCTATTATACTCTTGAATATTCTGCTATTATTATTCTAACTAGGGCACTGCTGCTCATTGCAACAGTGAAGCTAGACTTTTTACAAGTTTTCTTCACATAAATTTTGATATCCACTCATAATTCTGCATCTTTGGGCAGGTATCCTGTTCACTTTGTAGTGAGCCAGTTCAGCGTGAAACACTTGATGTTCACAAGGGTGAAAACTGTCCCAAGAGGATGGTAATATGTGAATACTGTGAGCTCCCTTTACCAGCCATTGACCTATTCGAACATCAGGTATAATTGATCTTTCAATGAGATAGCTTGAACCATGGCTATTATCTTCATCTGAAGTTGGGATAAGATGTTCTTGTTGTCCGTCAGGATTTTTGTGGGAGCCGTACAGAGATGTGTTACCTTTGCAGAAGGTATATCAGACTGCGTGACAGATATGCCCATGAAACAACTTGCAACGGTGCTCAAGATGAAGTGGTGGGAACTTCCAGGTAGTGATGTGCTTTATTCCTATATGGCTGTATGGTAAATACTTATGTACATGATCTGTGATATACGATCTCAATCTTTGCAATCTGAACTAGTCTTATATATATTGCCTGCTGATGAATACTACTCGTGGAGTAGTATCTTTTAGTTGTTAGATTCCTAGGTGGTTTTCCAATCTTCGTGAACCGTTGCTATGTTGTGATCGATTGCCTGGTTGTCTGCTATTTATTAACACTAGGATGTCAGGATTTATGAAGTGTCTTGTAGGATGATCAATGCACCAAACAATACCTGTTGAGTCTAGCGTAGGATATATAACCCGGCATTTGGGAATGTTGCTTTTATTCCTCCTCTGGGTTCATACATGTTTGGATCTTTATTTCGTACAGTAAATGTTTTTGTGATTCTAGATTTATATTTAAAACAAATAGATCATACGTGAATAAGTTTTTGGATCTTAGTATTAAAATCTCTTCTCTCGGTTCTTTTTCCAATGGTGAATAATTGGGATTGTCCTTGATGAAATTCTGTTTTCTTTCATCTGAAAGGAATGAGGCTGCGGTTGAAAGAGATCATCGAAGACCCCAAAGAAGACGTGAGGTTCCATTTGCACGGAGACACTTGCTACTGACCATTGCGTTCACAGGCATCGCGGTTGTATTGGGATCTTTCTTCTACCAGAAGAAAACAGCAAGTAACGAGTGAGTGGCACTGACTCGGATGGATCTTCTCTCCAAGGACACTCTAAACTCAGCTTTGGAGCCGTCAGGTCCTGTCCAATTCATATCTTTTCTATGGTAATTTTCATAAGGTGTATAAAGAGTTTTAAGAGGCTTTATCAAGGCAGATCATGTTGAAGAGGTGTCTTTCCCAAGATCCGTGATACGGTTATAAGAGTGTGATTATAACAATTCCGTGGATCTTTTTTCTTATTTTATGGATTTATCCACTTTGTATTCAAAGTAGCACATCCATCGTGCTACCTTCAATGTCTGTTGTACATCCAGAAAAGACCGTGAATTCCATGCCTTGCTATCGAGTTGTCGTTCCCTGTTCTCCCTGACGAGAATATTAATGGAGCTGGTGGTGGCTCGTTCATTCGTACCTGCATAAGATGATGGCAACTAGCTCGTGAATTATGAATTCCAGTTCTCTATAAGAGAAGATAAAGTTTAGTGGAAGCAATAACTTCAGCTTAATAGAGTTTTCCTTCAGTTATTTCTTCCAGTTCATCCTTATGTCTATTTTTCTGGAATATCCGATGAAGATAGTCACTTTGACATGGTGTAAATTTCAATCCTGATGGGTTAGTAGATCATAGATACTCTGTTCAGGATGATATAATATCCGAAAAAAGCAACCGAGTAGAAACAGTCTTCCCTCGAAATTGTACAAAAGAAAACTCCGTTGAAAAAAAAAATCGCGCGAAGAGAATTCTGGAAAACAAGGTGCAGCTCTAGCTAAAAGTCACAAGTGTCTATTTGTGTAAACAACACAAACATAGCACAAAGCTCCCACTAACACTCGGAAACAACATGAGCACAAAAACTGCCTTGTAGGCACTATACAAGTCGGGAACAATATAAATCTTTCAGAATAAATCTATAGGGAGAAAATTATTGTGATGGGAGAAAATAGTATCTAATCAAAGTAAGTGGAGCACACAAGGTAATATAGACCTGAAATGTTAAATGAGAGTACTCTCAATTTTCAGAATGAATCTATTGGGAGTTTACATTATAGCGTCCTAACTGTAGATTCAGGACTCTACAGTCAAAGATGAAAACCTCACCACCTAGAAGAGGTAATGGGATTCAGGAGGAATATGGTACAAAAGGATGCAAGAATTGCCTTTTTTTTTGAGTTAAACCCAAAGAGATGGTCAAAATAACATCCTTGTACCAGTGAGAACTGAAAGCGGGAGATAGTTTCAACCAAGACTCTTAACTCATGACTAAGACCTTCACAGCATAGCTCCAGCACCGACAGATCAATCTTGTTCAAAAAAACAATACCACAACGAATCGCAACTCATATGACCATACAACATTTGTTCCTGAGCTGATCATATAACTTGATAGCCAATCCAATGTTCTCCACTATCACACTATCATTACATTCGAAATCACTCGAATCGAATTCCATACCTCATGAGAACCAACAATCTGGTCCAACTACGGAAAAGCCATCACAGAACTCTCCCTCCCTTCCAGCGACTGCAGACGCATCCTCTCCACTGTCGGCATCACAACCGGCGCTACCACTGCTGCCGCCGACGCCACACATCGACCCCGTACGTCACCGCATCCCTCCCTTTCCCTCCCTTTCCCTTTGAATAAAATATCAATCAATCAAGCAATCAATCGCACACACAAAGATCAAGAAAGATAGAATTCGATGAAGTGCAGTACCGAGGAGGCTAGGGTGCGATTGAGGGAGGAGCTTGGAGTGAATTGAGAATGAGTCCGGCTGCCATTTGAACTGCGGCAGCAAACATGACATCTTTCAACTCTGTTGCCGCTGACGACGATGATGATTGGAGTGCGTCTTTGTCGGCGGTCGCCGTGGTGTGGTGGAGGCTAGTCGCCGGCGGCGGCGGTCGGAGAAGGGGCGAGTGGAGGTGAAGGAACACTGGAAAGAGGAGAGTGGAACTGATGAAGTAATCGGACAAGGGGCAATCGTCTCATAGACATCGACTACATCATCCATTCTTTCATCTTTTCTTCACTCGCGTTATTTGCCTGTCTAGAGTAAAGTTAAAATTTGAATTTGAAGTAGTGTCTCCCTGTTTTTTTCTTTTTTGGGGTGAAATTGTCCATTGTGTTCAGTATCATTGCTCAAGATTCATAGTACATGATTTTACAATCTCCGCGGGTAGGGTATTATCCCACGACCCTCTTTGGTAACACTTGGAAGCATAACAGGCCATCAAGTACGTCGTCTTATTTGTTTCCCGAGACACCCATGAGCAACCAACTTCATAAGTTTGTATCCACTATCACTAAGCAATCGTCGTCTTATTTGTTTTCCGAGACACCCATGAGCAACGAACTTCATAAAACGTATCCACTATCACTAAGCAATCGTCTACTATGCCTCTTCCGCTTCTTGTGACCTCCAACGCCCGTATTCGGTTGGCCCAGATTTAAGGTCTCATCCTTCTTCACTGCCTTTTTAGAAATGAGATTTGGCTCCATATCAACTTCCATGTCCGGCCTTATCCGGAATCTCCATATCAAGGACACTGTTCATCTCTTTCCTGATTTCTCGAGATTGCCGATCAGCCTTCGCATCATTCACGATTCTTTCCGACGCTTCCATAGGTGCATCTCCTTCATCTGTTTCTCTGTTATCCTTTTGCTGAGTCGGACTTTGATGCGATTCAGACGATGTTGCAGCCGGTCGGATTACAACAAAGCCTGTTTGTCATTCTTCTTGGAGGAGTAGCTCTCAACCATGGCCCATACTGGAAAGTCTAACTGTGACCTTGGTTATTGTCCGTCGAGCCAGCTGGGTTCGTCGAAACACTCTATTAACCCTATACCCAATCACCCCACATCTGAAAACAGAGATGCGGAACACGTTCATAAGCAAATGAGACCCAAGTTTTTAGTGTCTGCTTCATGTCTTGTTGCCGGATCAAAAGGAGTGTATAGATACAAACTAGTGACTCATTAATACTCGTTATCGGATCGTCATCATAAATCGCGTACCGCATATATTTTGAAAAACTTTTCTGGAGATGTACTATCGAAAACAGAGATGTATTTTTGTTAATATAAATAATATTATCAAATCATTTAAATATTTCGTTAAGATATTACAGTTAACTTGCTAGTTAACCTGCTTGTTGTAACCAGTACTTCATCCGTCCCACATAAATTACGATACGTTATTAAATATGAATTTTTATCTAAATATCTATTTTATACATATTTTATATCACATCATCCTCATCATTAATATTTTTATTTTATTTTGAATTAAAATCATTAATATTTTTTCCTCTCTCTATATACTCATAATCTTAACTATTCATTTTCTATCTACTCACAATTACTACACATCTTCTTATTCTCAAATTTGACAAGTTTCTTCTATCTAAATGTTTATTTTATCCTTATTTTATATCACATCATTTTTCTTATTATTATTATTATTCTCTTTATCCATTCATAATTTAATCATTTACTTTCTATCCGTTCAGATCAAGTCCAATGGACGAGGCAAAATGATTGCTATAATCAAATATAACAATAACATACAAACTTTTTGTCTCCGATGCATTAGTTTTTAATAACCAAAATTTAACTTATGCCAACTACAATGCTATATTTGGCATGAAGTATAGCAAATGTTTTTTTTGCGACCTCATCCAAAGTGATAAAATTATTGATGTGACGTGGCTCTATTTCCTATCCTTTGATCAAATTGCAAAATCCTTGAAGGTTAATTATAACAAGAGAGCATCGGAGCACCCTTGGCATACTAAAGCAAAATGGTACTATTTTCAATCAAAATATAGCTTTGTATATGTGAAAATGTCTATGAGCATTGGACTTTCTCTCACAATTAGTAGTACTACACGTCTTATTTCTAAAACTATAGGATATCTTATTATTTTCTTTGTCCCAAATAAATTACGATATATTGATTTGACACGATTATTAAAAAATTAGATTGACTTTATTACTTTTTATTAATATGTTCTTGTTGGAATAATAAGTAGATAAATAATAAATATGAATGGATAAAAAAAAATAAGGATGAGAATAATAAATGGATAGAAAGAGAAAAACTAACTATGAAGAAAATAACTTGACATAAAATGAAGATATTTTTAACATTTTGACACCCAAAAACCTACTAATTTAAAAAACATTATTGTTCATCTAAAACGTTCATTTTAATAACATGTCGTAATTTACTTATGACGAAGAGAATTTTAATAAAATTCAACAAAATCAAAGAATTCCTTGATCCATACTCGAAGTTAATATATCATAATTTATTTAAAATGAAAAAAATATTAGATATAGATGATGATATGAGACTTGCATCCGGTAACATCATAGGATTTCTACCACAGCGAAACAGCAACATCAGAATCCTGGACTTCTAAGCATAATGGTGTCAGCACCACATGACATTTCGCAACAAGTCCAAACCTCGCCCGATACATTCTCAGCAGCTTATGGTTTGTATCCTGGGCTAAGATTAGGACTTTCAAGTCAGACAGGCTAACAAGTCATACGTTTGTTCCAACATCCAAATGACCCAGGTGCTCCAACACCACAACAGGATGATAAGTTTTAGAATCGGCGGAGAACACAACAGAGACAGAAGAGTGCAAATGATAAATGATGCCTACAGATTCACAGAACTCGACTACCTCTACGAAACTAACTATTCTTGATTCGATACCACCTCACGCTTCCTTCCCACAAATGGCTACATGAGACTTGAACTGCTCCAGCTCCGCCAACACCTCCTCTTCTGACCTGTAGATCAAGTCGCTCATCCGCCAAATCTGCAGAAAGATTCAAGGTTTTAGACAACACCTTATAAGAGCATTTGTTATATGAAACAAAAGTGTAGAAATATGGAGCCATGCGAATAAAACAAACCACCAGCTGCACAAGGAACAGAAGGCATTTGAGCTTAGTACCTGCAATGTGCCACCTCCACCGCTACTCTCGCAGTCATCGGAGACACTCACAATGGTCCATGGATCATATGCATTCCAGTGAAAGTCAACAACTTTATCCCTACAAGAAGTTCAAGTGAATATATTTCAATTTGACAAACTGTAAAGGAAAAGGAATGGTATTCTTTCACTAAGACAAAATCACAATGACAAGGAGTACCTGTGCCCAGCATGTTGAAAGAACAATCCCGGAGGGGAATTTGGACTCCTTGTCCCAGACTCGTTTTTTATGCCAACCTGAAAATAATGCAAAACTCGAATTCCAAAAGGAGAGGTGGCAATTGATCACATAGCTGCAAACACTGTCAAGAACAGGATGTCCTTGTCTTAAATGTCCCTCGAAATATTATGATCAAGAATCATAAAAAGGACGAGCACCAACTATGAAGACATTAAAGCTAAACCTCAAACTGCCAAGTATACTTAAAATAAATATCATTTTTTTCTGTCCAGATTGACTATTTTCGTTTTGCTGAAATGAATCAAGGTCTTCACAACTGACACATACAGGACATGATGGTAATATCCCTGTAATACCCCAAGGAAATGCTTAAATGGTTTGATAGTACTACCTATACCAACAAGATGCACCTTTCTTTTCGGTAGTATACTGAAGGGACTAGTGTTGGTCTGTGGGGTCAGTCCTGAACCTGAAAAGGGGTTTCTTGGTGACGACCCGCGTGCTGGACCTGAATACCCGGGTTAAAATTGATTATACTAGTAACACACAAAGGTCCACGCCCTCAACTAAAAATATGTCCGCACACAACATTATCAACAGGAAGAATATGCAAGCTTTCCACACTTCCAGGGAAAAAAAACACTGGCAGCCACTGTCAAGCAGTGGAGAAAAAATCATTATACGTACAGTACAACGTGGAATTCAAATAAGAATATACCACATAAATTTCTTATAGTTCAATTTCATTGACACATAGCCGGCATGGCATTCATGTAGGAAGTGGGATATGAGGGCAGGAATGTGTTTGTGCACAATGGCATGACTAGGGAAAAAAATTACTTCAATGAAAATAAATGCATTTCCATCAACACAGTGGGAAGGAAGTCAGCTGTCACATATGACTTAGATTACGAACCTTATCATAGTCCCATATGTTTACGAGACCATCCTCAGCAGCACTTCCAAACACTGTAGGGTTTTGTGGTGACCACTGAAACATAGCCATGAGGTGCATCTGTGAGCCAAAAAAGAGGGAAAATGAAAACTATCTTCCACAAATCAATCAACGCACCTGCACACAGAGCACTGCTGCTTTATGACCTTCAAACTTATAAACTGGAGTGCCAACTCCATCAGAAGTAAGATTCCTCCGGTCAAACATTCGAACAGAATTGTCTGCTGATCTGATGAAATGTTGTACCATGGAAAAAATAAGTCACTTCCGCCAGTAGCCAATCAAAGAAGTAAAGGGTGCATATCTATCCTATATATGCATCACTTGAAAAAATTGGGACATTAGTATCAGAATATGTGCATACCCTGTCAAGATGTAGTTCTCATCAAATGGATTCCAATCAACACAGTGAAGATCGGCGTCATGAGCTTTTTCAACCTGCCCAAGAGAAAGCCGACTATGACTACAGCTATGGACTTTACTTGGATAAACTTAGAATGAAAGCAGAACGATGCACGACCATTGATCATCATTAGCAGGTAATTGCGGCCCTGTAGAAATTGCAAAAAATATAGATGTCCATGCAGAGATGCAGACATACACATAATTATTCCTCAGCAAGAGGTCATAGCAGCACTTCTAAAATTTGGGGAACAATTAAAAAAAGTGCATCACTCGTCAAAGGAATAAATAAAACAAAGTAAAATAAGTTTTTTTTTTAAACACTAAGTAAATTCTTGAACTCACCTTGACCACTGGACTAGAACCTGTACGCGCATCCCACAGTATAAGGCATGAATCATCTCCAACGCTACAAAACTCCTGCGCACTTCAGCAAGAACTAAGATGTTAAAACTACAGAACGATGACAGATGGTGAGTATAGGGAATATAGGAACCCATGTAAGTGCGTCTGTAATGAAGAATGGCACACCAAAAAAAACAAGAGGATCTATTGCTTTCTGAAATTTTATGAAGGAAAGTTGAAAGATTAGGATTGAAAGAAAATACTTATCGCTCAACTATTTATCTATGCGGCAACTGCATTATTAATCCACTAAATAAGATGAAGAAGGTATAGCAAAAGGACAGACATGTGGACTACCTCTTCGGGCAGAACTGCACATCCTCAACAGTATCTTCATGCCCTTCAAAGATGCCACGTGGCCCAACAGAAGGGGTGTCTCCATTTTGTTTCATAATTGGTTCAGAACCTTGAGGTTTGTTAGTGGATGGATCTGAAGCTGTAGCTGAAATATGGTCATGAATGCTCCACAAAACCAGTGTCCTATCTTTTCCTGCCAAACATTTCAAGATGATCAGAAAGGTTGTAAACATTGCATAAAATCGAAACAATGGCATAAAAACAAAGTTATCAAAAGGACTAGGCGGAGCCAGCGGAGCCAGGCGGTTGGACCCCTTACGGCCTAGGCGATTAGGCGCTGGCCTAAGGAAGAAACCATAATTTGCATCTAAATAATGATTTTCATATAATTATTCATACATTTACATGCTAAAGATGATAAAACTATCAATAAATTCACATACAAAATAAAGATTTTATTACCATATTATGTGAGAACAAGAAAATATAACAAAACTTATCTATAAAACAAAAATCATAGATCGAATATCAATACTAGATTAAATCACAAACGCCGGAAAAAATCATATGTGGCAATGCACAACATACAAATAATAAAAATATTGCATTAAACGATATAAATTTTGCTTCTAATTGGGATTTCAATTTTATTTATTTTTTTGTCTGAAAAACTTGACACAAACAGATTAACAAAAAGATAAAGAAGTAATATCTTTCTTTTTAAAAAAAATTAAAAATTTCACTCAAAAAAATTAAAAATAAATATCGAAAACAGTGTAAGTTTGTGGAATTGATAAATAGTCAATGGTAGATAAGGTTTCACTTTATTATTCATATGATTTTTATGATTCGAAGAGATAATGTGGTTTACTTTTGTTTGGACGACCTAGGCGGTTAGACCCCCTAAGCCTTAGGCGGACTAAGCGGGGGCCTGTGACAACACTGTATACTCGCTACTTCTGTTCGTTAATAAAGGTGAGGGGAGGATCAAACTTGAGAGCCTTGAATTATTAGTTTGACTAACCAAATTACTAAGGCCCAGTTGGTTAAAGGCTGAAGCACTTCCTGATTATGATGTACCAGTACCATAGAATATAGTACAAACTGGGTCAATGAAATACAGAAAAGCATATTTTTCCACCAAATCCTAGAAGTCAGGGGCTGCTATTCTGCTATTCTGCTATTCTGGAAGTTTAAAAGCCATTCACATAACACATGAGGTTTCTTAAAACTCAGTCTAAAATCACAAATGATTGACACGTACAAATAGTGGTATCAACAAAGTTGTCCATTAAAAAACACAAACGGATATTTGTAATCCTGCAGGATTAGAGTCCATTACTCACACAGTGGAAAATGAGGTATTTTCTTGAAAGAAAAAAAGGGCTTTCTCATACATCCTAACTGGGAGGCGCAATCTCTCTATTCAACAACTTTTTACAATGAGCTGGCCTAGGAGATCATCAACATCGAACATGATACCCTGAAAACCTCACTTCAATGGAGACGAGCACTCTAATAGATCTTCAGAATGCATACTCAAATAAAAACCCATTTTGCTATATTATAGTAGCCTGTCATCTCAAGTACACCGAAACAATCAAAACCTCAATGTTTTGTCTTGTAGAGAATGCACAACATTGGCGTTATATTTAGATGATTAATAAGCTCTGCAGTCAATAGGGCTAACATAAAAATTTAGGCAGTGATGCCAAGATGAGATTAAACTTAAACCTAATACAATCAACAGAGAAAACAATAAACAAGCAGAGTGCTGAAAACAATAAACAAGCAGAGTGCTGTAAACGACAATAGCTTCGCAAACCACTAATCAAGTTTCAGGATCTTTCCTTACCTCCAGAAAGTACATACGGTTCAGCGGGGGACATCGCAAGAGCAAACTCAGCATTTTCTTTGTGTCCTACCAATGTCTGCATGAGGCCGTTTTGCATACCAAAAAGTGAAAACATACTTACACAATGAAAGGAGATTGAAAAGTAATTCACATACCAAATTGGGGCGAGACGGTGCACTACCCAGCTGTGCATGACGATTTGGTTGAGCCTCAATGTCCCAAATAAGAACCTGATCATAATATCAAAATGGTTATCAAATGCTAAAAGACAATCATTAGAACAGTAAACGACATAGTTTGTGCTTATTTATCATATATTGGAAAATGTAACAAAAAGAATGATAATATTATACTATAATGATAAATCAACAAAAAACACTCATCTAATGATCATAAAAAGCAAATGGCATGTAAGCTTACCTCAGGACTATCAGTGTGTGTCGCAATGATCTGATTATGCTGCGGAAGTTCCCTGATCCGGTTCACCTGCAACAGTTTTGTACAGAAAGCAGATGCAGATGATTCTCATATTAAATGTAGCAAGACTCGATGGATAGAGAAGAAGCAATAAACAAACTGCTTTGCATAGTTGTAAGATTCCTCCCTAACACCCCCCCCCCCAAAATCCAAAAAAAGAAAAAGAAAAAAAAAGAAAAGGGGAAAGTAAAAAACAAAAGAATAAGCCTGAATTGATAGTGGAGTATGGCCACTACTCACGAGTAGCTTGATTCTTGCTGCTCTCATACAACTAGCGCATGGGAAGAATGAAGTATCATGGTACATGCTTCTAGTTTTGACAAATCAGCAATCAAGAAACTACCAAACAAATGAGCAAGAAACAAAGGTCTGCAAGGTTTTCTATGTTCACAATCGCTATTACTAGAGCACATTCTACTGACAAGAGTAAGGTATGCGGTTTTTATACCTCTCCAGGATGTATGATAGTCTTGTACTTCTTCACAAACGGAGAGCGAGCTTCTTCGTTGAACTTGGACATCAGAAATCAGACCAGGTCATTTCAAAACCTCAGTTTCAAACATAATCATGAATAAATACCAAACAAGGCTGTAACATTGACCAAAAAGGATCTGTTCACATTTTTTCCATTAAGAAAGAAATTACTTGTACATATAGCCACCTCCTTCTTTCACTTTCATCTTGGTATCTTAGTTTGCAGTCTAAAATCACCCAGGTTAAGCAAGTAAACAACAATTCTGAGGAAAAGAGCGAGTTACCTGAGATATGTGCTCTGCAGCTGCAACTCTTGGTTTCACAACATCACAGTTTGCTATGACTAAAGTATTTGGCACACTACCATCAGTCTGGCAAGAAAGAGAAAGGAATAACTTAAGCATGCGCATGGGGTGTGTAAAAAGGAAATCAACTGTAATAAGAAATTGTAGAGTGATCTAAAAATAACTAAATTTAAGTCATTAGATAGATGTCATCGTGGAGTCACTAACTAGGTTTGCATAATTAGAGAAGATGGAAGTGCTAAACAACGAAGCTATTTATGGTCAAGGTTCAGATATTGCCCTAGGCCCAAATCTCTCCAACGGTGATGAATAGGCATCCTTAGATGCTTGGTCGGCACAGGCAACGACCCAGTACCACCCAACCATATCCAGACCTGCAAACTTATTCACCGACCCCTCTCCCTCCCTTTGATGACAAGGCAAGCAAAGCCGGCCTCGTCTAATGCCACCTAATATCATTTACTACAACACTAGCACCTTCTACGCAAGACACCACATCTCACAAAGCTAAACAAAGTGACAGACCTGCTCAGACACATAAAGCCGATGTCGATTCTTGTAGGTTCCCTGCTCAAGCTGTGCTCCCCATCTGCACACAACAAACACATTCCCAACCACCACAAATCAACACAACAAACACTCAACAACAACACACTCAAGCTCAACAGATCTGAACCAATCCAAAACCCTAGAAACAACACCACACCAAATAAAGAGAGCACGATTCCATTCGAATCGTGTACCTGCAAGAGAGAGAAGGCCAGAGGAGATTGTGATTGGCGAGCCAATCGTAGAGCACGGGAACCAGCGACTTCCACTGGATGTACTTCTCGTCGTTCGTCGACTGCTGCAGCTGTTGCTGTTGCTGTTGCTGTTGCTGCTGCTGCTGCCTTCCTCTCATCCTCGATCCGGTGGTGTGTGTTGGTGGTTCGGCGGCGACGTCGGGGTCTCCGGCGCCGGTGAGTTTCTCTTTGCGTTTTCGCCCTCGCTTCGGTTTCTCTCTCCCAGTCTCCGCGGAGTCCATTTTCGGACAACGAGAAGGGATTGTGACGCCAAATGCGGAATGGTATGGTTTGTTGTACATAAAATAGGTATCTTGTCTAATTTCTACGGGTAAATAAATCACAGTTGTATCATCCGATGCTAATCATAATTTTTTTGGTAACTTATCATCCAGTAGAATTCGTCAAGATCTATCTTGATCTACGTAATAAATATGTGTTCAAATATTGTTTGAAATATTTTAATAAGACATCAATAGTAGTATCGATCATGTATTTTGCCATAAATACTATCAATGTGATGAACGATAATAATATTATGAAAATAAAATTTATCAAAATATATATTATAAAATGATATTTTTATTAATATTGTTATTGACGAATATATTTAATTATATATTTATATATCATGATATGAATATATTTACACATAAATAAATAATTAAATTTTTAATCTTAATATTTTATTTGTATATTTTTAATCTCAATCATTTATTTTTATTAAATATATTATATCATGAGTCATAATACATATTTTCTAAACATCTAACAAAAGAATATATTTCTAATTTTTTAGTTTCATTTGTTTTTAATAAAATCAATATTAAATATTCATATCTCATCGTCGTAAAGAAAACACAGAATGAGAAGAAATCTTACGAAACAGGTCCAGGACCTCTTACAGCCACCAACAAACTCATAAACCTTCATCGCCGGCACCACTTGCAGCACTCACCATCGCCGAAACCTAGATCGATCACCTCGCTCATCATCAATGGTAATCATCCTCCATTCCGATCTTCGTATATTTTCCCCCTTTTCCGATCCGTTTCGATTCGATTTATCACTGTTTGCGTGTGATGCGTGATTCGCAGGCTCCATCGGCGAAACCGATCACCTCGCCGGTGCCGGAGTCGCTGTACCCGACGCTCTCCGTGTTGCTGCTCGCTGTCGGCTTGATTGTCACCGCTTCGTTCTTCATGTGAGTCCTCTTGTGGTGCCGACGCTGTACTCTTTTTTTTTTTTCCTTTTTGTTTATCATTTGTGGATTTGTGAATTTGTGATTGGTCGGGGATTGGTTGGATTGGATGTAGTAGATTTAAAATCGAGGAGAAAAATTGATTAGGTTGAGACTGTGTTGAGTAGTTGTATTGATGTTTGATAGGAGGAACTTTTAGGGGAACTCGTGTGAAATCAACAGACTAGGTTGAACGAGACCTGTGTATTGCAGTGGATCCGACTTGATTGATGACACTCAGCAAATAACCATCGTGATTGGAGCTATCTGGTGCTTGAATTCGGCATGAATCCGCGAATTCATGAAACCAAAATATCCTCAATTCTTACACTATGTTGTAAAACTTGTTTTAGTCATGTAAAATATCTGGGGAAGAAAATCCTCAGCAGCTATTTTAAATATAATGCGTCAATGAGCTATTTTCTGCGACTATAGACCCACCGAGCAGAATTGAGCCAGCTCATTATGTAAAAATCCGTGGATTTTCCACTAGCAGAACTTAAACCGTATTTTTCGTAATATTCCTGTATAATTCGGATTTTTTCCAATTTTTTTGTAAAATTCAAAAAAAAATCCGAATTTTTTAAATGTAACAAAACTATCTTGAAACCTTCGTGTAAAAATTAGGGTTTCTCAAGAACATCGATTCCTTCGTTTTTCCGTTCACAATACCCGTATCCGATTTTTTTCATATTAATCACCATATCGTTCTCATGTCGAATTTGTTCTTATATTTTTTTCCAATTTTTTCCCATTCTTTTTTATTTTTTCCAGATTTATATTTGTCGAATTAAACCCATATCCGAATTTTGTTGCTATGAGCCAGCTTGAGACCATAATCTGCTGTCTTTAATTCCATGGCATAACTAGAAGTTCTCTTGCTTAAATATTGAGTTCGTTTTCCATACGGTCTATGCTTAAATATTGTGTTGACTTATCAGTCTTATCTGCAGATTCATATACCTGGATTTTGATCCTCTAAGTTATTAAATCTTTTCTGTGGTCGATCGACATACTTGGTTTTGAGCTCAAGCGTTTCAAGTCTGATAAGGAGGAAGTTACAACATTATTGTTCTCATTCATTTACTTAAGTGGGGAAAACCGCAAGGCATATTCACAAAACTTTGGATGCTTTTGAGCTGATCTTTATAATGGGTTTTATTTACAGTTGGTTTAAATGACTAGCCACCTTGGCACATAAATTCTGTGATTGCTATTCTGTTCTTATTTACGTCTTTGGGTAGAACAGAAGATTTGGGTTGTTTATAAGAAGTAGCCCACCAAGTCCAATTGTTCCGCTACCATGTTAACTACTGTATACGGTTTAAATCCTGGTGGATAACCTTGGTTAGCTTTTTTGAGCCTTTGCATGATTCATGACAAAATTCATACATATTGTTAGCTGGTTCAAGCACATTAGGCTTGCATGGGGTAAATGGCTGACCAAAAGTTCAGCTAGGCCCTGTTGCTGAAGTGGTTTATAGTTTATACATTTAAAAGGCTTCTTCGTTGATATAAATTCTGTCATATTTGGCTGCAGCTATGCGGCAACTTCGTCCCGAAAGAGTCGTAGCCTTGCCAAGGAGCTGATCACTGGAGCAGTGGCATCTGTTTTCCTGGTACATGGATCTGCCAAATCACTTTGTATTTGCATTTTATTAAACTTTTATCTTGAATATTGACTGTACTGCTTTTCTGGTGCAGGGTTTCGGATCCTTGTTCTTACTCCTGTCAACAGGAGTTTATGTCTGATCTGCGCCCGTCAAGACATTGGCATCTCATGAGGACTACTTGAACTTATGAGAAGAGCCCTTTTTAGAAATGATATTATGTTTCATGTTGCTTGACATCGGATGAATCAAGTTCAAATGCACTTTTCGAGGTTTATTCAGAAATTAGAAAGACAGATTGTTAGCTTTTGTTTTTCAGACCACATTTGGGTTTCTTTGTCGAAACTGAATTTTCAGTTGTAGTTGTTGAGTCGGGCTTCGGTTGTCTAAGAACATGCGGATTTTCAGTTGCGTAGGTTTAATTTTGATATGATACTTACAACATGCATCAAGTGTATAGAGCGAGATTACTCCTGTAAATCTGTTGGGATAAAGCGCAAAGCATTGATTGAGAAACATTCAAGACTTGGAAGTAATATAGATATTCTGCAAATGAGAAAAGCAGCATAAACCTCGTCCAGTAAAACGCCAACACAACACCGCAACTAGCAACCTGCACTGCTGTTTAGCGCAAGCAATTTGAACTGAACTAATATCAGAACAGAATCAACTAGCGAGCATATAAAGGAAAAGATTACACTGTTCTAATCGCGTCTCAAGAACATCAACGACAATAGAATTGAGGGGCCTATCACTATCGTTGCTCAAGTTCGAATTGAGACTTGAAGGTTTCAACTAGTTTCAACTCTTCCTCTTTGCTAAGTTTGCAGTTCCTCCAATCGGCCTTCTCTGGCATCTTCAGCAATCCCGCAACCACCTGGAAGATATAGCCAACATTCACAAATAATTTCTGAACGCGATTAAGTTTTGATTTAGACTCATGGGAATCAATAGTTGATATTTTAAACACATTAAGCAACCCTAGAATATGGGCTAATAAGCACCATTATTTAAGATAAATCTGTGTCACCGAACAACCAACCGATGGAACTGGCTCGAATGTATAAAGACCATGACCACGGAAACCATAATTGAATGGGCATCAAATACTAAAACATGGAGAATGATCCTTGTCCCAATAAGCAAGCAGTTGCAAAATCCTTATCAGGAAAAACAAGATCATAGAAATGATTCCTTACCTAGCACATCTAAATGGGCACCAACTATTGGAACAGTGAAATTTTGGCATGTTGATTTCTTTCTTTACACGGCACACCTAGGCACCATACTAAACCTTTTTCACAAAAACTACATGTTTCAAAACAAAACGGAAACCACCACATTACCTCACGCCCAAATTGGACAGGAAAATTCTCTTGCTCCTCAATCGAATGTGAGAGGATTGTATGATCAGGGAGCTCCGCATAAAAGAAACCGAATTTGCTCTCAGATTGCAGAGTGGATAATCTCTTCCCATCAGAGTTATCTTTCGCTGCAGTCAATAAGAGAAAAAACATCAGAGAGAAAAGGTGAGAATGACAAAAAGGCATGATCAAACCACAGTAGAATAAGTAGGCACCCCTAGAAAGACTCGTAAAAGGATGACCCGCCATGGGGACCGAATCTTCCACTGTGGAATACACTAGTAACCTAATAGAGCGATGAGATCATCACTAAGAACTTCAATTGTCTTACCATCAACCACCTCGAAATCAAAGCCGAGTTTTTTGGCAGCAAAAATGAAGATATTTTTCAAGGCAGATGCTTTGGTTAATGGAACAGGAACAGCCTGAAAGGAAAAACCATGTAAAGTAACAAGGACAGTAAGTGAAAAGCAAGCACAACATTCAACTTCACAGTTATAGACAAATGGTTTCGAGACTATTCAGAAACAGTTTCTTATCGCTGATAATATTTTTATCCTGAAATGATAAGTAATCTCACCTGAAGGTTTGCATGAGTACCCCGTTTCGAGATCAATTCAAAGAAAACAGTTTCTTTTCCTTGATTTTTTGAATACAAGCGAAGGCTACTTCGAAACTTCTGTAGCTCCCTTTCACATTCTGGAGGTGCAGACAGAGTACTATGGAGATGCTCAATTGGTATTACAAGCACATGATCATCAACAAGAGGGCCTTTAGCTAGTGCACAATAAAAATGCTCTCCAATGCTAACAATCATATCCGCTTCAACATTGGGACTAGATAAGCAAAACCAGCACTCCTTCGACCTAAAATTTAATAGCATGAAGATGAAGATGGACCAAAAGGTCATCAATGGGAAAACACAAGGTCTCAATGGGAAAAAGGTCATCAGACTCATCACCACAACCAACATGACACAGAAACAATGCACTCGACAGAAAACAACCTGTTGATGCTGCCACCTTCAAGTCTGCGCCTTTTGCTAGACTCATCCAGTAACTTGTGTTCAAACTGACAGTCTGGACCTCTGTCACATCTTCCTTTATTCAGAAAATCAAAGCACACCCCTCTCTTGTATTGTTCTCTTGCATCTGGATCATGCCGAAAATGGCATTTTTCTCCTCGTGGACAATCAGATGAGAGAAACTTAAAACAAAGCTTATCTTGTTCTCCATCACCTTGCCTCTGCTTTTTGACCTCATAGCGCCAGTATTGTGTTTCAACTGTGTTGTCTACGGGTCTCTTTACTGATTCTTTGCTATTGGTTCTTCTGTCTTCATTGTATGGAGATAATGTTGTATTAGTGGGCTTTGCACTGATTTCGATACCGGTCATCATTGATGCTGGAGTAGGAGAAATTGCATGAATAAATTTCTGGGGAACAGTCACAACAAATGGTCTCAGAATGTCTAGATGGTTAAAGGATGCATGCATGGATGCAAACGGCAAAGCTAATTCTAGACGAAGATTAAGCCAAGTTTCCAAAGTGATGAACCATTGAGGAAAGTGAATGTAAAGTACAAAGGACCAAGCAGCTGCAATTATAAATTAAAGCATCTGAAGATAGTCCTGTGACATGTTATTGCACGAACTCCTTGATTAGTAAGAGTTCTATATAACTCTAGTTGAAATTTTTTTAGCCAAGGTTGAGCGCACAGATTAAAGCACCAGCGAAAACCAATCAGGAGAATTGCTCGGTTCATAATCAAGTTCTCATAAAGGACTACATACTGTGGAAAATTGTAAAAAGATGGCCCTCCCATAGTTACCACGAGCATCAAGCAAGGAGAAAGATATCATAATCAGCATACTAAATCAAAATAACAAAAAGATTGCCCCACCTGTTTATCTTTATTTCCCACGGCTGCAAGACCAATGAAACGTGTCACGTGTACGACACCATCATTGTAATAGGGTTCTCGAGAATAGAATATGCCTTTGGAACCTGCGATGTGATAACTGCAACAAAATAAGTCTTCGTATCAGATAAAAATACTTCTACCACATTCCGCAACACCAAGCAGCAATTCACTACCTACAGAAACTGGAAGTTTTACATCCCTCCACAAAAGTAACAGTCACAAGAACACAGAAGAAAGCTATCATGTAAACAGAAATATTTCGTCCTTATCTTCCAGTGTGTTATGTGTATGCTATTGAAACAGAGACCAGTAGTAATTGTTCAGTTAGTAGCTTACCGTGGCTTGATCTCTGCTGCTAATTCTGCAACAGTGGAATCACTATCTAGATCACCAGATACTTCAGGAGAAAGTTCATTAGTGGCAGCTCTATTTGTCACTCCGCTTGGCCATTCATTAGTTTGATCAGTTAAGGAGTCAAATAAAGCCATAGAACTTTATATAAATGACAAGAGAGGATAGCCAGGAAAGGATAAAAGGATATGTAAGGAAAATATCAACAATTCCAGGTTCCTCTGCAATAGCGTGCAATGCATCAGCGTCGTCTTGACTATAAACTCCAAATGGCTGACTAGCGGAGGATTTCCTTCCAGATAAGTATACCACAGACAAGCCTAACACAGTCAACAGTATCAGTTAACTCACAGACTAATAGGGAGATCAAGGCAGGCATTAGCTTTTATTTCCACAAAACTTCATAAAATTAACCATGACAACAATGACACGTCATCCAAAAGATCTCAAATATACATCAACACAAAAATAAACTCTCTAACCAGCATTTGCTGATCACATACAAAGGATAGCCAAATACAGGTAGGTCCAAGCATTCAAAAGCTCGTGGATAGAGTTCGGGTGGGAAATTGGAAGAACCTAAAGACCATGATGGTAATTCTTCCTTAGCAACCAATAAGGCTATAATGGTATATCACTGAGTCCAAAAAAAACTCAAGGAGCACATCAGACAATCTGCCAACGCAACGTTACATTATAGGAACGGTCGCCAATCAAGCAACCCCAATAAACTCCACAACAAAACCAAACAATGAACACCAAACAGAAACCCACCATGGAGATCAAACTTCCCACTTCCCTTCAACCAATACAACCCCTCACAAACGCTCAACCCATCCATCTTAAACCCCTGATTCCCACCCTCCCTCGCCGCCTTCGCCAGCACCTTCCCCGCCCCGACCCCATAATCCCCCACAAAATACGTCGGAATGGGAAACTCAACCCTCCCTTCCATATACCCCATAAACTCATCCACCCCGTCCGGCGAGTCCGGGAAGAACTGTCCCACACAGAGCAAAGCATCGAACGGACCAGCCGATTTACTCACCTACACAAAAAAACACACCACAACCAATATTCAATTACACCCCATTTTGTAACATACCCAGTTCAAGAAATCATAAAAAGATTCGATTATGAAGTTAGAATCAAGCATAGAGAGACTATTAATTAACTGGGTCAGCGTCGATTTTTGCAGGGTTTTTTTGCCCGTGGGGCGAATTGAGGTGGTGATGCAAGAAAAATGAATGAAATGGGAGGAGTGGGAGGAGGAGGGACGATTAACTGATTGGACTCGCTTGAAGAGCTGGTTGAGACGGCCGAGTACGTCGCCGCAGAGCAGGATTCGAGGTGGCGCCATTGGTTGAGGAGAAGGAACAGCGAGGAGTGAATTTCAGTTGCGTTTGGCCGGAGATTGACTGTTCTAGGACAGTGTCGCAGGGTTCCGGGAGGCTGCAATTTATATTGGGAAAAATATCATTTTCCCATCAATTATTATTTAATTATATTTAAAAAAATCTGATTCTTTTATACATGATTCTCTGAAGAAAAAAATTTTTTTTATAAAAAACCTGCTCGAAAAAAAAAACATATATCGATTTTTAAAATTAAGGATGATATGTGTAAAAAATTAAAAGTTCAAATAATTATGTGCTATTTTTCTTTTCAAGAAAATACGATAGTTTGATCATGTGTGTTGATCAATGTAAATTTTAACATACAAGACTGCAATGTCTTGCTTGATTTCCTGACACGAAGTTATATTTGGGGAAAATATCATTTTATCCCATCAATTGTTATTTAATTATATTTAAAAAAATATCTGATTCTTTTATACATGATTCTCTGAAATTTTTTTATTTTTTTTTGATAGAAAACCTGCTCGAAAAAAAAAACATATATTGATTTTTAAAATTAAGGATGTTATGTGCAAAAAATTAAAAGTTCAAATAATCATGTGCTATTTTCCTTTTCAAGAAAAATAAGCTGCTATATAATACTCTTTAAGTCCTATTTTTATTTTATTTTTGTAAGTCTTTCCATCCTAATTAATATACAATAGTTTGATGTGTTGATCAATGTAAATTTTAACTCATAATAAAAGATCAAACATCCTTTTTTTGAAAGATTATTATGAAATAATTTAAAAATTGTGTACTTTAACCTCATGTTGATAGCATATTTTTTTGTTAAAAACTCCTTTAATAGAAGTTGAATAATACAAATACTCAAACTATTATATATATATTAGGATAGAAGAAATAGTTTCTTTCAACATAGAATCATATATGATTGTTGTATTTAATGACTATAAAAATTTTATGTGAAGGTAAAGTTTGATTTTCATCACCGGAGGTACCACATAGCTCAATTAATTCCCTTCACGTTAAAAAAATAATCCCTTAAATATCCTATCTTTTTTTTTATTAAAGTACCACTTGTTGATTATTTTCAATTTTTTTTTTCAAAGAACTAATCACTTCCTTGCTTGGGATATCCATTTTTCACGTTTTTTATTATCTTTTCGAACGAGATTTTGTCGACCATTTTTTCTATTTGCTAACCTTCTTTTCTTCTTCTCTTCGTCACATATGCGGACAATCTCGATCAAACAAGAAAATGGATTCGTTGGTAGTTTGTCATAATCGTCATTGTTGTCTGTTCGTCATTGTTGACAATTCGTTATCATCGTTTGTTTCTTGTTAGTTGTAAGTTTGTCGACGACGTTGTCGGTTTATCATCTTTGGGTTCATTCGTCATCCTCCTTTTTTTTGTCATCAAAAGTTCGTCGTCGTTAATTCGTCATTGTCGATAGTTCGTAGTGGACGTCGTCGTCGTCGATAGTTCATCAACGTCGTCATCCTTAGTTCATCGTTATTGTTAGCTCACAGTGACGATCGTTGTCTCGTTGGTTTGTCAACATCGTCATCCTTAATTCGTCGTCGTCGTTGTGAGTTGTCCATGGCCATCGTCAGGAGGGAGAAAAGTAATCATAAGTCTAAATCTAATACTATGTAATAACCGTGGAGTAAATAGTGAGAAAAATAAACATTCAATGTAATAAATCGTATTACAGAAAACTATTGTTGAATTGATATCTCACTATTTATTGGAAAGAAAATTAGAGTGAAAATATATATGGAGAATTTTCAAAGATCGTTTTGAATATATACAAAATTCTCCAAAGCCAATATCAAATAATGATAGATATTTGTTCGAAGGAGAGTAATCTATCGAGGTGAAATTAACTTTTTTTTTAATAGAAAACCAAATTAACATAAAAAGAAATGAAGTTCAGTTTAGACTTCAAAAGTTCACCTTTCCTTGTTATGTAAGAAAAAGAAAAAAAAAGTTAACCCAATACTAACCAATAATCACATTTGGCCTTTATCATAATCACAAACCAAGATGGAATCAACCTCATTTCTACCCCAAATCCAATAAACACACACGATTAGCACTCCCCCAATTCACTCCCCTTCCCCTCTCTCATCGTCTCCGATCTCGGCGACTTCACTTCTCTGGCGACGATGGCGACGACCAAACCCTTTACCGCTCCTCCGATCTTCACCCTCCTCTTCGCTTTCTTCCTCGTCGCGTCTCCGATCCACTGCTTCTACCTCCCCGGCGTCGCTCCACGCGATTTCCAAGCGGTTCGTGTTTCAATTGTTTATTCTCCGATTCGAAACTGTTGTGGCATGATCTCGATTATTTTGATCTCTTGGTTGTTGATATGCGATGTGGTTTTGACTCGGTTGAGGTTTGATCCTGGTTCGTGTGGGGATTTGACAATTAGGGTTCGGGGTTTGGCGTGTTGTGTGATGTTTGATTTGGTGTGGATCTGATGTGTTGGATAAAGGCGTGTTCAATTGGAGTGGTAGGTGGGTGGATTTTGGTCGTGGTTAGTGGGAAAATGATTGTAGTAGTATTTGATTTGACTGATTGTGGAAGGAATGTGAAGGCGAAGATGGTGTAAATACACATGGGGTGGCATGATTTGTCTTGGGAGTTGATTTGGGACCTTTTGTGGATCGTAGCTCGATGTAGATGGCGATGCAGGTATCTTTAGACTGCTCATATGGGGTCGATGTGGATCTGCGATTTGTTTTTGTGATGTGATCTCTCCTTGGTTGAAGATTTGAGATTTGTTAGATCTTAGAGAAATGTATGTGAAGTGTCCTGTGGGTAGGAAGTTTATGATATTGGACTGTTTTGATGGTTGATTAGGCGAGTTGACTTTGGCTCCTGGCTGTTTTGGGTTTTCTATTCTATCCATTAAACAGAGTTATGCACATATACACGTCTGATGGTGATATTACTTTGTGCACGTATTACCTTGTCAGAATGTAGTCTGTTCGTTTACTTTGTTTTTTTTTTTTTTTTTTTTTTTTTTTTTTTTTTTTTGTGTTTCTAGTGTTTTGTTGTTTTTGCACTAAATTATGAAGCATATCTGCCCCTATTTCCCCCTTATTGAAATACTTCTTGAAGCCTTACGTGGTATGTGAGTGAACCGTTAGTTGATAGGTTAAACACCACAGACATGATATTTCCAAGAAGTGGAATCACTTGGGTTGTCAGCACTGAGTGTATCAGTATGAATTCTAGGACTGGCTTCTTCTCAGCCACTGATATTTCTTTTATCCTTGAGAAGACTATTTTGTTATTGCACACTTTTTTTTTCAGTTTGTTGTTTTTCCTATCTTTAATTCTGTTAGACTGCAGTTTCTGTAGGTTTAGTTGGTTGTGTCAATCAGTGGAGATTCTTTTTTTATTTTTCACTCGTCATAAACCACGGCCAAAACAGATCTCCTGATGTAATTGTCTTGCATTTTGAGTGGTATATTGACCCATGAATTGTCTGTGCAGGGAGATCCTCTCCAAGTGAAGGTCAACAAGCTTTCGTCTACAAAAACTCAGCTTCCTTATGACTACTACTTCCTCAGTTATTGTAAGCCTTCACAAATCGTGAACAGTGCAGAAAACTTGGGAGAAGTTCTTCGTGGTGACCGAATTGAGAATTCTGTCTATGCTGTAAGGGAACCCTATCCGAACATTTATCCCTTGTACTTCCTAAGAAGGAACGGAGCTTGATTATCTTGATTACTGTACTTTTGCTTATAGAAGACTCTATTTTACTTGTTTAACTATATTTGTATGGAGCAGTTTAAAATGAGGGAGGAACAGTCATGCCGAATCGCCTGTCGGAAAAAATTGGATGCTGAAGCTGCAAAAAATTTCAAGGAGAAAATCGATGATGAATATCGAGTTAACATGTAAGACTTGTCTTAATACAACCGCATACGTTAAGCTGCAGCACTGAAGAGCATTCTAGTAGTAGCTAACATGACATGAAAATGTGCTTCAGTTGTATAATCTGCATCATCATTGATTACTTTGAATCTGATTCCCTTGAGAGTGCTTACATTCAGATTGTGATTGATAATTCAGGATTCTGGACAATCTTCCAGTTGCTGTTATAAAGCAAAGGAAGGATGGAGCTGAAGGCAAGGCTTATGAACATGGATTCCGGGTTGGATTCAAGGGGAAGTATACTGGGGTAAGTTTGTCAGATGTCTCAGATGGTCACATTCTAGCTTTCTCTACTCTGCTGTGTTTCATAATTTTTTTCCTTTTCTCTCTTCTTCTTTTACCTTCTTTCTTTTGTGATTTTCAATGCAGAGCAAAGACGAAAAATACTTCATATATAACCATCTAAGCTTCAAAGTTATGTATCACAAGGACTCAGAGACTGACGCCGCTCGCATTGTCGGATTTGAGGTTACACCAAACAGGCGAGCATTTTTGCTTTCTACTGATTCCTATTTTATGTTGACAGGGTTATTTAATTATGGAAGCCATGGAACTTGGAATTCGCCAATGAAACTGGTTCTTTAGAAATTTATAACATCTTGGATTTGTTGATGGGTGATGTGAAAATTATAGACTTCAAATGATTTGGCTCAGTGGCACTGCAGCATAATGATGTAAACATTTCTTAGTTAGAGAAATAAAAAATGATTAGTGATTTTTGTACGAAAGAAACTAGAAAAATAACCATCAGAAGTGTTAAGTTTTTGTTGGAGAGTATATATTTTTGCGATTCATGATAGATCTTGCATGCGTTGGTAAGGTACAAATTTCAAAAAATGACCCCAATTTCTGAAGGGAAATGATACTTCCACTATAATTGATATTGGCAAGTTACTCGCACAAAATTTTTGAGACAAAAATATCCTTGTCTCACAAGAAGCCTTAGCAATATATATTATTGCCTTGGAAGTAACAATTACCTTTCTGAAATATGTATGGGAATAACTTTTCAGAGGCTATGATCGGCATGACTGAACATGGATAGGTATTTGGCTTGAAGAGATAGGAACGCTGGCTTGATCTGTTTCATCAGTCTGTTGCTTATATCATGTATACAGATGATTTCAAACATGGTCCTTTGTGAAATCGAGGCTAACATTGTTCTGCTAGTACTTAGTCTGATGCCCATGCAGGATGTGGATAGTCTTGTCGTTTGATTTTATTGCCTTCTAACCTCGCTTGACTCTGCTAACAGCATCAACCATGAGTACAAAGAATGGAAAGATAAGGACACTCAGCTGATAACATGCACCAAAAACATGATTCATGGGAGTACGGTGCCACAGGAGGTTGATGACAACAAGGAGATTGTGTTCACTTCTGATGTTACGTTTGAGGTATTCGTTTGCTTATAGGAGTAGTAATCTAGTCCTCTACCCATGCGTTTCTTTTGTTCTCATGCATCTGATCAACACAGGAGAGCTCCACGAAATGGGCATCACGATGGGACACCTACCTTCTGATGAATGATGATCAAATCCATTGGTTTTCAATTATCAACTCTTTGATGATTGTCCTCTTCCTCTCTGGCATGGTTGCCATGATCATGATGCGGACTCTTTACAGAGACATAGCCAATTACAACCAGTTGGAGACCCAGGATGAAGCTCAGGAGGAAACGGGATGGAAACTAGTCCATGGTGATGTTTTCCGGCCTCCTTTAAACTCGAGCCTACTGTGTGTGTACGTGGGGACAGGTGTCCAAGTATTCTTAATGACTCTGGTCACCATGATATTTGCATTGCTTGGTTTCCTTTCTCCTTCAAACCGTGGAGGGTTGATGACTGCTATGGTTCTTCTCTGGGTCTTTATGGGGTTGTTCGCTGGTTACTCTTCAGCTCGTTTGTACAAGATGTTCAAAGGCACCGAGTGGAAGAAGAACACATTGAAGACGGCCTTCATGTTCCCAGGAATACTCTTTGGTATTTTCTTCATACTAAATGCCCTGATCTGGGGTGAGAAGTCTTCAGGTGCCGTGCCGTTTGGAACTATGTTTGCTTTGGTGGTGCTATGGTTCGGCATATCAGTTCCCTTGGTTTTTGTCGGTAGCTACTTGGGCTTTAAGAAGCCAGCGATTGAGGACCCTGTTAAAACTAACAAGATCCCTCGGCAGATTCCTGAGCAGGCATGGTACATGAAGCCGGTATTTTCTATTCTGATTGGAGGAATCCTTCCATTCGGGGCAGTCTTTATTGAGCTCTTCTTCATCTTGACATCGATCTGGCTGAACCAGTTCTACTACATATTCGGTTTCCTGTTCATAGTATTTGTCATCCTGCTCATCACATGTGCTGAGATTACCATCGTGCTCTGCTACTTCCAGTTGTGCAGCGAAGATTATCATTGGTGGTGGAGGTCTTACCTGACAGCCGGCTCCTCAGCCCTCTACCTTTTCTTGTACTCGATCTTCTATTTCTTCACGAAATTGGAAATCACCAAGCTGGTTTCCGGCATCCTCTACTTCGGGTATATGTTGATCGGCTCATATGCATTCTTCGTGTTGACTGGGACGATCGGTTATTATGCTTGTTTCTGGTTCGTGCGGAAGATCTATGCTTCCGTGAAGATCGACTGACCCTAGCCATCATCAAAGAGTTTTCACAGGTGGTTGTTATATTGGAGAGTGTCATGAGGGTTACGAAGATTTGGAGCAACTCCTACCGGTGCCACGCAGGAAGATGTATTAATACAGATGCACCTGGGTCACGCCTTGGCGTCTTTGTACCATTAATTTTCTGTTTCCAGAACTTCTAAAATGTTATACTCACTAGATTGGATGCATCTTTAGCATATCATACTCCTGACTCGACTTAGACTTAGTTGAGTTCTGCATCGATTCTGTGCTGCTGCAGGCTGCCATGTTCATATACGAACACGGGAAGACTCACCCAGCTATGCTTTGTTGAGTGGGATTCTAGTTTGAGTACGAGTCGCTTTCTGTCATGAACCTCAGACCTGATTGTCTGTTCTGGTGGACGAAGTTATGTTATTATTAAGATTCAATGTTTTCCTTTTGTATCATCTTTTTGAAATTGAACGGTTGAGTAACTAATGTGATTCCCTCTTTTTTTCATGTTTGCATTGATTTAGTCTTGAAACATTTGTCAAGGCAGTTGCAGTGGCCACATCCTATGATTTGGACACTTTGAAAAAAGGGTGAGAACAATCACGCAACATTAAAAATATCAGTATGAAGTGGTTGTTAAACGATAGTAATGTGTGTAGAAGATAGGATATATCAATTTATAAGTCGAGCAAGGAAACAATCTAAATGATGTATGAACCTTTAACTAACCAAGAATGCACGGTAGCTGACTCAATTTCTTTGCTTTGCAAAATTCTAACACGTTATGATGCATTCTGTTCATCATCTGAAGGATTTAGATCATCAATCAACATAAATACTATGTGTTGCTACAATGTTGTGACGCGGACATTATTCGGGACTGATCGCCATAGTTACTATGTAAAAACGGATAAAAAAAGACAAACATACGTCGATGAGTTGAATTATACGATATATACAGTTAATTTTTAAAAACTATCGTGTTTAATATGTGTATAGAACGGATTCATTTCAAAAATATGTTTTTTTACTAATTATGTTGATCGGTTGTCACTGAATATGGACTTATTCCGCGGGATTACCTTTATTACTGTAGATGACTTTGTTTTGTACAGACTCAGTGCCGATCACAGATCATCTTAAGTTTGTCTTTCATGTTAATCTTGCCTGCAGTACTCAGGCGAGGTAGTTATGATTTTATAGATTGATGGACGATGTTTGGTTCCAAACATGAGTTGAAAATAACCAAGTAGCATGGGGCTAATTATCAGATGAAAGATCTCGAAAAAAACACAAATGCAGAGCAAAATCTATACTGAGAAATAACACATAACCCCTTATCAGTTACTGCCTCTATCCTTGGGCACTGGCAATGCATAACTGTTGATTTTTGGTACTGTCCACCTCCTATGACTTAGAGACCTTTGAATCATTTGCGTCACTGCTAGCGTTGAAACTATGAAATGAAAACTATTCATTGGATAATCTTCACTTAGACAAATACTATCATAAAGTCAGTAACTCGGAAGTTGGCTGATGCAAACATAGCCAATGGCTAGCGGCAAAAAATGACCCTTTTTTTTATTTTCTTCAAAACTCTTTTCCCATATAATATAACTTCTTAAATATGTTTTCTTTACGTATATATGATCTTTTGATCTTAAACTTGAAAAATCAAATGGATATAGAATGAGAAAGAAAACAAAATATTCTAGATTTGAGATTTAGTTCTATTATATCCATCCAATAAAAAAACGAAATAAAAACATATATCGAATTGTAATTCTTTAATCTCATATGATCAGTCTTTTTATGTATGATTATTTATATATCTCTAAAATGATCATTTGATGAAATATGGTACTGTATTTGTTATGCGCCTCATATTCATTTAATCGGTTTCCCCCATAATTACCCTAGCAGTTGGCAAAACAAATGATGTGTATGCAATGCAATTGAATCCTTGGCCGCTAGATCGATACACAATCCGTGATGTGACGAGGACTTAGGCAACTAGGTTAAACATATTCTCCTTTCTTTGCACGAGATATCCACCTCAAAAATCAATAGGACAAAATGTTATCTGAAAGGACCTGATGCAACTTAAACATGTTCGGATGTGTGTGTTGTAACGGGAGGCTGAGATGGATCAAAGATCTTATAAAATACTTGCACAAATAAAAGATCTTATCCAATAATATGCTTAAACCCAAATTTAAACATTTATAAAATGACAATATTATTTTTATTAGATTCAAATCAAATTTAAATATAAATTCTCCCGAGTCTGACCTCACATCGAGCTCTCGGGGAACAGGCAGGCGCCGAAGAGAACACCAACAGAGATGGCGTACGTGAGCATGGGAGAAGCGCACCGGCGAATCACCGACTACCTCACCCGATTCTCCGACGCCATCACCGCCCAAAACGCCGCCTCTCTCCGGCGACTCCTCGCCGTGACCTCCGACTCCCACCTCCTCCTCTCCCTCGCCGACGCCCTCAACATCGTCCAGGTCAGCTCCCCTCTCTCTCTCTGTCCCTGCCCGCCTCTAAAATTTAGGGTTTTAGGGTTATTTGTTAGGGTTTTGGACTGATGGAATTGGTTGATCGATTGGTTTGGTAGGATTCGAATCGATTGGTGAAGCAAAACGAGAAGTTTGGTCAGTATGGTGAGATGCTGGTGCCGTTGCTGAGAGCGCTTCAGTGTTATCGGATCGGGCAGCTTGTGGATTCGTATTCCGCTTTCGAGAAGTTTGCGAAGTAGGATGCTTCTGTTTTTGTGTCCGTTGATCTGTTGTTTTTGGTGTGATTTTGTGGTGTTGTGGGAATGAGTGTTGATGATTGTGATTCGGGGAATTGGATATGGACAATGCAGTGCGTTTATACAGGAGTTTCGGAATTGGGAGACGGCGTGGGCGTTGGAGGCTTTGTATGTGATTGCTTATGAGATCAGGGTTCTTGCTGAGAGGGTGAGAAACCTTTGTTTGGAGCTTTGACTGGAGAATGGAAAAGGAAAGATCTTCGGTTGTGTTTGTGAAAGAGGATGTTGTTGTTGTGCAGGCTGACAGAGAGTTGGCGTCGAGTAAGAAAACTACAGAGAAGCTTAAGGGAGCGGGCTCTTTTCTCATGAAAGTCTTCGGTGTTCTTGCTGTAAGTTTATTTTGCTTCCTCTAAGATAGGCACTAACGTGCGTGCAATATACTTCAGTATTAATGAGTCTATTTTGTTAATATCTTTTACGTAAGAAGTTTCAGGAATTTAAAAGTTATCAAATGCTCCATTCTTTAGATAGTCACAATACATTTGTATGATAATTTATAAATTTGATGTCATCGATCAAAATATAATGAAAGTAACCAATCATGAATTTTGTTTGAACATTGAGAGACTGTAGCTTTGGTTGTTTAATGTTTTTTCTTATTATTTAGACTTGATTTATTGAATCTGAAAGAAAGGATCCTTTTGTGTCGTCCACTCTTCTTGTTATGCATTTGCTTTTCTTTCTAGACTATTTGGTGCATGTCTCCCTGTGTTTCCCCCTTCTAGCCTTCCCTGATCAATGCTGATATTCTCCTATACGGACTATGGATATTCCAGCATGGGTTCTATATCATTTTTATCTTGCGATATGTAGGGAAAAGGCCCAAAACGCGTTGGAGCTTTGTATATCACTTGCCAGTTGTTCAAAATCTACTTCAAGGTATGAACCAATCCTGAATTTCTTCACAATCCCGCAGGCACATATTACTCCTCTCCTTGGTTACCATGCTCCACAAACTTAAGAAGGAAAAATGACTGTTCTAAAACTCTGGGAAAATCTTGCCATGTCTGAGGCTTTGAAGACATGGAATGTCACTTCTTGAACCGTTTAGCTCTTTGGGGATTGTGCATGTGTTTCATGGATCCATGTTCAATCTTTTGTTTTTCTTTCCTTTTTTTTTGTTTATCTAATTACGGTTTATCAAATTCCAGCTTGGCACTGTTCATCTATGCCGAAGCGTGATAAGAAGTATTGAAACCGCCAGAATATTCGATTTTGAGGAATTTCCATCAAGAGACAAGGTAGGCACTTTCCACTATGGATGGAAATTGGAATGGCGTGATGATGTATTCTTTCTTCTTTCATTATTAAGAAAGAATGACTTCAAATCCATGTATATGCGTATGCATCTAGAAAACAAACAAGAAAATGTGCGTGTGCCTTCTGAAATCTATCTGCCATGTGTGCAGGTGACCTACATGTATTACACTGGCCGTCTCGAAGTTTTCAACGAGAACTTTCCTGCTGTAAGAAACTTTGTTTACCCAGTAATGATGACTGCCCATTTATTCTCAAGTAATAACAATACAGCTTTTTCGCATTTGTCTGTCTTATCGGTATAATTTCATTGTCTGATGTTGCAGGCCGATCAGAAGTTATCATATGCCTTATCTCATTGCATCCCCTATCATGAAGCAAATTTAAGGTCTGATCCAGCATTCATTCTTGTCACTAAGTTGAAGGATTGCTAGTAATTTAAGATTTGAATACGAAAAAGACTACTGAAAAATTTACTGCTAATACACCACTAGAATCTGTTATTTTCGGTTGACACATCCCTCCAAACTTAAATATTTCTTCTCTGCTGTCATAGGGCGATTCTTGGCTCATGATACTTTTTCCGGTTTCTGTAGGATGATCTTGAAATATCTTATTCCTGTAAAACTTTCACTAGGCATCTTGGCCCTAGATTCGATGTTGGAGAATTATAACCTTGTTGAGGTGAGTGGCATTTTCTTTTCTTTTTTTGCGTAACCGAGTGGCTATATGTTGTCCCACAGTCTCTACCTGGCAGCTTATCTTTTACGTTATTAAATTGCTCCAGTACAAGGATATAGTTCGAGCTCTTAGGCAGGGAGACCTTCGGCTCTTAAGATACGCTCTCCAAGAGAATGAGGATCGGTAGGCATACTCCATCCCTACATCTGCCCCCATCGGTCATCTTTATGCAAGTGTATCCATCTTGTTCTAATAAGGGTTCCATTGACTTTCCAGTTTCTTGAGATCAGGTGTCTATCTTGTCCTAGAAAAGTTAGAGCTCCAGGTTTACCGAAGATTGATTAAGAAGATGTGAGTGACTTCAACACTATTCTGTTATTTGATCTTAGAGGGACACCAGGTATTCATGAAACTAATGATTTTGATTTGCAGCCATGTCATACAAAAGCACAAGGATCCGAGCAAAGCTCACCAGATAAAGTTGGAAGTCATTGTGAAGGCTATGAATTGGCTAGAGATAGAAATGGATATCGATGAGGTAGCGCTCGTAGATCTGTTCTCCATGTAGCGGAGTTTCTGCCGATGTTTAAAACTCTCATGTCATTGTTGCTTTGGGTTTTGACTGCAGGTGGAATGTATTGTGGCAATGCTCATATACAAAAACCTGGTTAAGGGGTATTTTGCTCACAAGAGTAAAGTATTGGTTCTCAGCAAGCAAGATCCATTTCCTAAGCTGAACGGCAAGCCAGTTTAGCTCCTAGTTTTAGTTGCATCATTGGCATGAGCTGACAGCTTACTGTTACTGGTGTGCCAGCCGAGGGTAGTGTGGTCCTGTGAACGCATCTTACATGATCAGCTGACCACCCAAAAGTTTCTGAGTTGATCGCAATGCGCTTTGCATCCTTGTTTCAAGTGTTGCAGCCATGCTTGCCCGGATGTATTTCAGTGTGTGGCGGGGGAACTTGATTACTTACCGAGCTAATCCGTCATTCTTGTCCTGTATATCACTCCTCGTTTCATAATTTAGATTAGATGATTATCCAGCTTTGTAATTGGATATGACGTAATAGAAACATGAATGGGAAACTATTGGTATAGTTAATGTCGTTTAAGTTTCCTTCATGTACTTAAACAGCAAGGTGCTGTTTTCCTTCAGGCAGGTATTTTTGGTCAATTTTGCTGTAACTCGATTGTTAGAGATGGAACTTATTCATAACTCTGGCCAAAATGCGTCTGCCTAGATTAGCCCGACCGTTGAGTTCGCCTTCCCGACACGGGATTTCATCCTCAGTCTCTCAGATCATAAACGCTTTATAGATGGGATGAAGTACTCCCTCCGTCCCATGTCACAAGAAGGAATAAATGATTTTGGGGAAGGAATGAGAGGGAGAGGGTAGATGATTAGGAAGGAATGAAAGACATAATGAAATATAATCCATTTTTCCAAGTTGCACAAAGTGGAACTCCACTGGCCCCGACTGAAGAGCCTAAGAACAATTGACTAGGGTTATGCAGGGGCACCGCGCAGAGCTGCACCCCTCTCAAAAATAGGCGCATGGCGCATGAAGCGGCGAGCACATGGTATTCTTTAGTAAAATGCGATACTTAATTGACTATGCAAAATCCGCTGTTGATGAGGTTTTTGTATCTACTTAGGACTCGGGTTTCGATCGTTATGCTGAAGGAATGTCGTCCCAGTTTGATGTTTGGTTAATGGTGGTAGCGGAACTGGAACATTGGCGCCCTGATCAACACTAATCTACTTGATGAAGTATTCATCAGTTTGTGTGCTACAGATGGATGTTATCAAGGCTCGTCTCCTGGTTTCATGTGTCGTGTTGGTTCTTATCCAAGGTCTGAGTTGTTTTGTTGGCGCTTTTGAGCAAACCGAGTGTCTCTATAGGCATCATGATAGTTAACCTTTTAGCTCAGTGTTGTGACTCGGTGCCAATGCAGTGCGGAATGAGATCGTATTTACAAGACAAAATGGCATACTGGTTGAGCTTAACTATGAACTCATATTCGACAAATGCAGTGAAATCAAACATATGTTGAAGGTCTTGCAACTGGTTGAACTCAACTATAAAGTGATATTCAACATAGACAGTGAATATCAAGCCGATGTTGCAACATCATATAGCCAAGTACAACAGTGAGCACACAAAACATCACTGGGAAAATTTACCACAGCAAATCACTAAAACTGGATTGTGTATGTCTTATATCAAGTGCCAAGGACTCAAACAAGCCTAATGAGAATAATTTTGTCATTAGATACAATGAGACAATGAGACAATGAGACTGCCCGACACTCCCAAACTTAAGCTTCATACAGGAAGATGGGATATGCCAGCTAACAGAAAACCAATTCGGCTCCGCCAGTTTTTTCACAGAAGTAAAAATCTCTGTTCCGGCATGCAAATACCCATCAAATATTGAATCACTTTGAGGCTGTCATGTAATTTTGTTACGGAAGTTCCAAACCTGCGAACAAAACGGCGTTCTGTCCTGTTTCTCACAGAGAAGATAGAGGTTCAAAGAGGAGGAACGGTTTCTGCACGAATAAGTTCTTTAAGGATAGCCTTGTCTTTGTCTATCTGTTTCTTATCTTCATGGTCCATGGGTGTGACCTGTCTCTTCTCTTCCAAAATCGACTTCAAAAGCTCACGTTGCTGCTCCAGGGAGATGGGGCTCTGCACTGTCACAGGTTCAATGACAGGAGTTGGCTTAGGTTCTGGTTCTACATCAAGAACAGGAGGAGTGCTCTCAGTCATGGTGGGTGGAGACGGATGCTCTGGTGTGTGTTTGCCATGTTTCGAGCCCGGGTGGTCTTTGTGTTTTCCACCCAGAAACATATAAGCTGCAAGAGAAAGATTAGATCTAAGTATTCGAAGCGGAAGTCAATTTCATTGTTCCGTTGGCAACTCAATTGTCAAGGTAGGCAATAACAGGAATAAAGAAAGCGTTTATCCCATTATGTGGGATCTACTCCGTGGAAACCGCGAGTTTATTTTCCAAGTCAAGGTAGACGATGAAGAAACAATGGCAAAGGGGGAAAAGAAAAGCTTAAGCTTAATGAGAGGAGAAAGAGGATTATGGAAACATGAATCTTGAATAAGTGCTCAATCATCAGAAGCATGGAATGCATATTGACAGCCCAATCATCACCCAGAAGTGTGGACACACGTGAATGGCAAACTGACAATCAACCATGCGACTCTATGCGAGAACTGACAATCAGGCAGCACAACAATTAACTGCAATCAAGCATGTTTCAGGTTTAAGAGAATGACATGATCTTTCTTCAATCAAAATCAATAAACATGAGAACATATGATTGCAGAATTATCAGACAAACATTTGAAACAACAAAAATGACAACAAATAGCATACAATCCAAGATACACTTGAGAGCCATGGGGCAGGTCACTGCAGGACTAGCAATGCCCTGTTGCAGGAACATTTAGGATCCAAGGAAGCAAGCAAACATGCATATAGTTTCCAAAGCTAGTGCGACAGTGTAGAGACTTGGGATAACGATTGATAGCAACTACTATCACTTAAGTCAAAGAAAATGAGCCTTATAAGGTTCTATATCATTCCTTATTTTAACATACTCAAGAATATGTTGATCAAACACAAATAGGGGTCATGGTCATTTAATCCCTAGACCATCAGGAAATTCAAGAACAGAAGAGCAGAAATCAGTTCACTAAAGACCATATTGGAAAAGCCTTCACTCCCATGAACTAAAGACCATATTGAAGAGAAGTGCAGATTCCCTTCAAGATGGTCGGAGACCAAGGAAGCATATAGACATGGAATTCGCACCTAAATCAAATCGACAATAGACGAAAAACTCGATGATCTATACATAATATTCCAAGATTTCGCATATGTTGAAGGTGGAATTCTAACCTAACAGGAACTCGTCAAAATCAGCATTGCAAACACATAATCTCTACAAAACACCAACAAATTCCCCCATCGATCCCAACAGGCATTCCCTTATCATCCAATTTTCAGTATCCAAAGCAAAAAAGGTAACACTAATCATAAAACTCAATAGTCATTAGCACGAATCTCAATTTAAGGGTTTACAAAATTAGGAGAAGGAATCAACCTCCGAGGCCGATGTGAGCGACCATGAGGACTCTCCACGCCACGACGAAGAGTCTTGCCGGAATCTGAGGAGTCGACGGCAAAGAAGTCGGCGGCGGAGGAGGACGCAATGTTGTTGTTGTTGATGATGATAATGATTGAGCTGCTCCCATTTGCGACCACGGCGAGGTGGGGGATGATCGAATCAGGAGATTAGGGTTTTGTTCCGGTGAGAAATCGGCCGCCGGTGAGGACCGGTTTGGTCGGAGTTGAATCGGAGGAGAGGTGGTTAATGGATAGCGCGGATGTAAGTGAATGGTGCAATGATCCAACTCTACATAAAATATTTTACACAGAGTATCTATGAAAGTCGGGAGACAACAATTTTTTTTGATCATCAAAAAATAATTGTGTTTAATATAGATTGTTATCTATATTGGTATTTTTTATAATTGGTTTAATAATATATCTTGTAAAAAATCATAATGCAAAAAGGAAATTCGCGTGATTTGATTTACGACTTGATGAACAAATTCAAGTAAAATTGACGAGTTTTGTAAGTGTGTTATTACTTCCATCCTATAATTATTATAATATTTTTTTTTAATATTATTCGAAAACACAATTTGAAGGATTTCGTTACGTATTTAAACGATACGATTTAAATTTTCTCATTAATGTATATAAGGCTATAGTATATGAGATTTACTATTATTAATATTTCATAATATTTTTTCAAAAAATAACATTTGATTTTTCCGTTAAACTGATCAAAATTCATATCGTGATGCGTGTTTGATAAAAAAATACAATCATTTTAGGACGGAATGAATATCATTTTATTTACGATAAACTTATTGCTTGAATTCGAGACGATTAGATTATCAGATACTTTCTTCGTCTAATGATATATACAATATTTTTTTGAACTGTCCTAATTTATTTATAACTTTTTTTAATTAATATTTAATCTAAAAAAATCATATCAAATATATTTTGTTATAATATATGGATTATTTTCTCTCACAACGCAATCTAATTATCCTTAAAAATATTTTTTATTTATTGAATTTTTGTTTATTAGATTTTACAAAAATTCAATATGTATATATATAAATTTCGATCAAATAGTTATAAATATCACGATAACAACTAACAACTAAGTACTTTTATTGGGTACGACACTTTTTCTCCCCAGTTTCACTCCATCTTTTGATTCGCATATCCCCAAAGATACTCTGCCCACCACCATCACCACCGTCACCACCATCACCCTAGATTCTGTCGCTTGACTGCGAAACTTCAACGACGGCAACTATCACCCAACCAGCATCAACTCCTCCAAACCCAACTCAGCATCAACCCACCTCTCAATCCACTCCCACTTTCACCATCCCCTCACTTTTCACCCCAGAAATCTAACAAAAGCAGAATCCCACAAGTCAACTCTCCGCCGCCGCCGCAGAGGGTGATGTAGAAATGGCCACCGATCTTCCACCATCAAAGCACACCTAACTATCCGTTGAAGACGACGATACCCAACCAATCAACCGCTCTCCTCCCCTTCAGCGCCGAGGACTCTTCCACATCGACGGACCAGTTTCTTCCACGTCGATCCCCGCCGCCGCCGTCATCTTCATTTCCCTCCTCCTCACCACCTGCGTCCCCCTCGCCGCCTCCTCCGCCTTCGTCTTCCTATTCTTCTCCGCCAGATCCTCCAAACCCCCAACACCACCAAACTCTGATGACGTCACCAACACCACCAACATGACGTCACCAACATCATCAGCATGGGTGAATGTTGCTCGGCCACTCTCGAAGCTGTTGCGGCCCGTTGTGATACTGGTTTCTTCGGACGGGTTTCAGTTCGGGTACCAGTACAAACACTGATCGGCTGATTGTGAACGGGACGGAAGCTGAGCTCAGATTGATCCCGGTTTTCCCGACCCTCGACGTTCCCGAATCATTACTCGATCATTACGGGATTGTATCCTAGTTATCACGGGATTATTAACAATCAATTTGTTGATCCATATAGTGGTGATGCTTTCACAATGGGAAGCCATGATCCCAAGTGGTGGCTCGGGGAGCCGCTTTGGGAAACTGTTGTGAATCATGGATTGAAGGCTGCTGCGTATTTTTGGCCCAGGTCGGAGGTGAAGAAGGGGAATTGGAGTTGCCCTGATGGGCTCTGTATGTTTTATAATGGGTCGGTGCCGTTTGAGGAGAGGATTGATACGGTTCTCCGGTACTTTGATTTGGATGATGGGGAGATCCCGTCATTCATGACGTTGTATTTTGAGGATCCGGATCATCAGAGTCATCAGGTTGGACCGGATGATCCGGAGATCACGGAAGCTGTTGCTAGGATTGATCGGATGATTGGGAGGTTGATTGATGGGTTGGAGAAGCGAGGAGTGTTGAGGATGTGAGTATTATCATGGTTGGTGATCATGGCATGGTGGGAACTTGTGATAAGAAGTTGATCTATATTGATAATCTGGTGCCTTGGATCAGTGTCCCGGCATCTTGGGTTCAGTCTTATACGCCCTTGCTTGCCATTAGACCGCCTCAGGGATACTCGGCGGCTGATGTTGTGGAGAAGATGTTGTGAATGAGGGATTGAGTTCAGGGAAGGTTGAGAATGGCAAGAACCTGAAGATGTACCTCAAAAGTGACCTTCCTAGCAGGTTGCATTACTCGGGCAAGCAACAGAATCCCACCAGTGATCGGCCTGCTCGAGGAGGGGTTTAAGGTCGAGCAGAAGTGGTCCAAGAGAAAGGAATGTGGAGGAGCTCACAGGTACGACAATGCATTCTTCTCCATGAGGACCATCTTCATTGGTCACGGGCCGCAGTTTGCTAGGGGAACCCTTTTTTCGAGAACGTTCAAATCTATAACCTCGTTACTTCGATTCTCAATGTCCGAGGAGCTGCTAACAATGGCACCTCGTCGTTTCCCGAGACTTGTCCTTTTGCAACATGCTTGAACAGTGAACTTGGTTTGCAAAGCTGCTTCCAGTGTGCTTGAACCTTGCAGATTTGCAGTAGATTATGTGGAATCAATGTGGTTTGTAAAGCTACTTCCAGTGTGCTTGAACCTTGCAGATTTGCTGTAGATTATGTGAATCAATGTGGTGGCTCGAAGCATACAGAATCTGGTGTGATCATCACCACTTCTTGAGTAAGAACTTCTGTTTTGGTTAGATTTGGTTACTCATGGTATCCATTATTACTCCATTTTCGTCTTTGTAGGAGTTCTTTGTAAACTGTATTTTGACTTCACCATCAAATGAACTTGTTTGCTATGTGCATACTCCTTTAACATTATCTTGCCACATATCGTTGGAGGTCATCTTTATCTTCGATCATTTTTCTATCATTTGTTCGGATTCATGTATTCATTTGTAACCGGCATTACGGTCAATGGATGAGCTGAGGCGTAATGCATGGAGCTCAAAGGTTACAAACAAAACCGATAATTCTGCAGTGCGTGAGATGTGATGGAGTTTAGGTTCGTTCCCTTGTCAATAACAGAACTAAATCCAACAGAAATGAACGAAGATATGTATGTAATCGTCTTCTCAAGCAAGCCAAATTACTCAGCTTGATTTTTTGTCACTCTCACTCTCGAAATCTTTCATATTTCCAAATGCATCTCAAAAATTAACAAATTTTGGTACAAAAATCATTTAACTCCATTTTCCCATTAAAAATTATCTCAGATTCAGACTATAAAAAAAGATTTGATGTGTGTTTTTAAACAAAATAATTCCATTCAATACTAAAAGGATTGACAAGATTAGAAAATATAACTAAATTATCTCAACTTTCATCATAAAATTAAAAACATAACAAATGAATGTTCATATCATCTTATTTTTTTATTTTTAATAAAATTCACAAACAAATCCGATAACGAGGAAGTGGAGACGCCGAGATTGGCTCCTTGTTTTGTCCGTGAAGACCATATTGTCCCATTCCCACATACATCCTCACCCTTCCAGCCTTCGGCCACATATACCCTTGCACGTCGCCTCTTCTTCAGAAACAACCCAAACAATGACGACGACGTACGGCACCATCGCCGCCGATCCTCCGCCGCCGTCCGCCTCGAATCTCGAGACCTTCACCCGAGCCAAGGACCGTCTCAGATCCGCCGTCGCGCGCCGCCGCCCGTGGCGGGAACTCGTCGCCATCCGATCCCTCTCCTTCCCTTCCTCCTTCTCCGACTCCCTTCTCCGAATCCGCACCAACGTCGCCTACTTCAGATCCAACTACCTCATCGTAATTCTCCTCATCCTCTTCCTCTCGCTCCTCTGGCACCCGATCTCGCTCATCGTGTTCCTCGCCGTTCTCCTCGCGTGGCTGTTCCTGTATTTTCTCAGGGAGGCGCCGCTGGTTGTGTTTGGGAGGGAGATCGATGATCGGATCGTAATCGGAGTGTTGTCCGTGCTGACGATAGTGTTTTTGCTTCTGACTGATGTGACGGTGAATGTGATCGTGGCGGTTGTGATTGGGGTCGTGGTTGTGGTGGTTCATGCTGCGGTGAGGAGGACCGATGATTTGGAGCCGGATGTGGGGGAGGATGAGGAGGCCGGGACTAGGGTTGTGTATCGCGGTGTCGGTGTCGGGGCCGGGGCGAGGTTGCCGTTGAAGGATACCGCGTCGTCTTCGTTCACCGCCTAGGGCTTCGGATAGGAAGTTGATCTGTACGTTGTTTGGTTGGTTGCGTTATTCTTTTTGAGATGCAAGGAGGTGAGAAAACAGTCGATTTCGTTTGGATGAATGTTCTGTTCTAGATTGGATTCATTTTGAATGCTTTTGTTGGATATTGATAGCAACATTATGAATCTGACCTAGATTCTTCAAATTGTCTTGTTGGTAATCTTTTTTGCTTGTTGTTAGTGAAGATGACGATATACTGTTCATCATTATTGTAGTTTTCTTAAAATGCGCTTTCGAGGTTCCTGATGTTGGTATTTCTACCTTCCGCATCTTAATCGACGAACAGTTGTTTCTTAGCTAGATTTCTATCTTGTGTTGTGCTTCAAATGAGCTATGATTGATTGTATTGTCATCGGGCGTCGTCTCCTGACGATTCAAAGGAGCCATGGTTCCCTGTATGTTGAATCTGCTAAAAAACGAAGCTGGAATGGGAAGCGGTCACCATGGTTGGTTCAACCAGAAATGGTGTTTGGTTGACAATAATACACTACAATTGGGTTCAGTAGATCAATCTCAGGGGCAAATCTTGTCGTCTAATTCAACAAGAAAACATCAAAATTAGCAGTTAATTCTTATCTGCCATCGCTGGAGCTCATCAATAACAAGCATTGGTACATACCATCACTCACTTGATGTGCGCCATTAGCTTGTGAACTTTCCGTCCATGATAGATTGGTCCCAGTGATCGAATTGACACCTCACACATGAAAAGTTTATATGATTGCAGAATTTTTATTTTACATACTCAAATTATTTTTTTTATAATTTATAGAAATTTATCATAATCTCTACGTTTATATATTAATAATATTATATATTTTTTACATAATTACTTTCTTTTTCATTTTCTCATTCTCTCTCCATCACGCAAGACATCCAAACCCACACCCAACACACAACCAACGACGCCATTCTAAACAACCACCATGCCATCGCCGGAGTCGTCGTTGTCCCCTCCCTTAAACTCACTACTGAGTCTCCCGGTGCAACCAAAGCTCACCCCACGTCAACCAACGAACCTTCGCAACTATTTCCTTCCCACGCCACAACACAACCAACATCTTCTCCACGCCACCGCCCTCGATTCTCTTGATTATCCACAAATCCAGCCCGACCACCACTCTACCTCGATTTCGATTTCCGGACAACCAACAGGAAAAAAGGAAAACGGTGCAGCTTGAAAAAAAAAATAATTTTTTTATTGATTACATATGCTACAGTGCATCCTCAATTTTTGCAGACTCACTATTCGTAATTATACACAATAGATAAATAGGGAGAGATTTTGCTCAAAGTCCAATTTTAACCTAATTTCTCTTTTTCATTACCCAAACTACATAATCCAATGCAAGTGCTCTCGCATCGAAAGCGTATGGGAATATGGGAATATTTTGTATGAGAACGTGCAAGGCATTAGAGGTGGTGAGAATTGATGTCATTCATTCACACGTTCCACCAATGTCACGAGAGAAAGGTACAGGAAGAGGGTCTTATGAAATAATAATGTGCTGGAGTTGATCTCAGAAGAACAGAGGATAGTAACATGTTCTCGACTAATAAATGATTTATCATCGACCCTATGTAATGTCAACTCAAAAGCGATCTGATAAAGATCGTTACAGGATTCCTGTTAACAAGCGAAAGAGATTAATGCTATTTATCTCATTCAAGTGATACTGAGCGTCGAAAAGCAGACAATTGCTGCTGGCTTTCTTCAATCTTTTACGAGTACTTGAGCTCTGACAGCTTTTGTTACGTTTCAGGAACCAAATATAACCGAGTCAGAGTGTCAACAAGCATAAATTCAGCAATTCCAAGAGTTCAAGATCACAACTTCATTCTACCAACAAATAAGAAACCTCAGCACCATTGTCGCATACACAGGACGATATTTCTACAGTTAATGCAGCCTAGTAAGTGAAACTAAGGTGACCAATATACCAAATCCATCTTGAACAATAGCAAGTTCTATGATCTACAGTTCGCCAACAAGAAATTATCACGACCTACAAATGGAACAGATGCTAAACTAAGCATCTATTCTATCCACGTAAAGACCTAATCAATTTTCAACAACTCAAGCTGAACAAAGGCATAAATTCTCAGCCGATACAGAAGAGCATCACCTGAAGTTGCATCAGATACTTTCATCAACAAATGCAACACAGAATAGCCAACTTTGAACACTGATCAACTTGAACTTTCAGTAAAATCAACCATTCAAATGCCAATGAACTTTCCGGAAAAAGAGAGAGAATCAATATACTTCTCATAGTTTATCATCAGTTACGTCTAAACATTCATCTGACAGTATCTATTTTTCAGAAGCAGCAAATGATCATCTGCTTATACCCTGTCAACAATCCGATTTCATCATCACTTGGTATGGCAATGAACAACACGAAACTCACACTTGGGAGCCACATTCTTCAAGAACAACCTAACAGTATCACCCTGCCTCATGGCAGCCCCTTCCTTCTCCACCAAAACAGCTGCCACAATCCGATCATACTCTTTTCCACCATTCACCACATAAGCCACGATCGCGGCCTGAGCCGGCCCAGGACTGGGATTATAGGCCGCAGACTCCATATATGACCCCTTATAAACTTTCCCATCGTCGTCCAACAATGCCACCCCGGACGGACACCCATTGTACGGAGCATGACTCTCATTCGCCCCCTCCAATGCCGCAACCACCAACCCCTCCCGACCCGAATCCGAGAACCCATTTCGCAAAAAACCCTTATTCTCATCCCTTATGATAAATCCATTATCATGTCCCTCGAGAATCAGCGGCACGTCCTTATGTAAGAGATCATCAGGCCGTCGAAGATCGGGGCAATCCTGGGAATTCGAGATTGACTCCGACGAAGACTAGGCCGGCGGCGGTGACGGGGAAACGGGAGATCGGGGCGCGGTCGAGGGAGAGGGAGGGGGTGATGAGGGTGGTGAGGAGTTGGGGGAGAGGGACGGAGTGGGTGGCGGCGTCGGCGGCCGAGAGGGTGAAGGTGGTGGCGAGGTTGTTCATCGTGGTGGTGGCCGATGGGGAGGGGGGGGGGGGGGGGGGGGGGGGGGGGGGGGGGCGTGTGATGAAGAGACGTCGAAGGGAAGTGAAATGGTGTACACCATATGTAACGGACTGTAGAGTGTAGAACGGTCTTTGCACATTTCGGAAGGTGATTGTACACAATTATTTTGAGAGAGAGGTTGGAGTTTGTTGTTAATAATATAAACGTTGTAAGTTATAAAACATATAAAATAATGAAAAAAAAAGTTAAATTATTTTTTGTTTTAAAATTTTATAAATATTTAATTTTTATTATTCATTAAATTTTATCAACATATAATATTAATATTATTTTTTATTTTGATATTTTTTTTGTTAATGACGATAAGAGAGCTAGATTCAATTGGAACTCAATCCATTGGAAGTTTTTCTTGATTCAGTTTGATTTTGAACTTGATGCAATTTAGATTTTGAATCATCAGGTGACAAAAAATTAGATTATTTTATCATTTAATCAAATTCTTATTCGATCAATATCATTTAATCAACTATGTGATACAAAAAATTATGTTAGTCATTCAAACAAAATAAAAATCGGAAAAGGGGACAGCGAAACAAGACAGAGGCCCATCTCACGGCAAAACAACATACGCTCCGAAAGTGAGTAGTTCAAGTAACAAAACGCCACCTAACACAGTCATGGGTCACCCACATCGAATCCAAGCCACACCACATTCCCCTCATGGCAACTATCCATCATCTCACCAATCATCATGATCGGGCTCATCGGTCTCCATTTTCGCAGTCTCTCGACTTTGCCCTTATCATCCTCTTCCGTCAACTGCAGCGTTAACAGCACCACTCGTCGTCGAAGCTCGACACTAGCCATCAGAGGTGGAAAAAGATCTGCTCGTCGCTTGCTTATGGGTATTGGAGCTTCGTTTTTCTCGCAACTTACGAGCGTGGCTGGTTTTGGAAGGGGGAATTCGTCTATGGCGGCTGCTAGAGGGAAATCCGGGGTCGAAGAGGTGTGTTTTTCGGGGGTATTTTGTGGGTTGGATTTGATTTATGGGTTTTTTTGTTGTTGTGGGCATTGTCTGATTTTGAGTGGTTTTGTGGGATCGTGTTGTGTCGATGATTTGTTCTGATTGAGTCACCCTAACTGGGCGTTGTGATGTTGGAGATGTTGAGAGTGTGTAGTCAGTCGCTAGAGAGTTCGGTCTCCGACATGGATGGTGCACAAAGAAAGCGAGCAGTGTATATGTATGAAGTATGAACTTTGGTTAACCAATCGGTTTATGCTTCAGTTTAATAGATATAAGCATGTAAGGATCTTCTATTTCTTAAATACTTACCTTCTGCAGGTCCCCTCACACGCTGTTTTATGAGTCTCCACGGTTCGTCACCCACATTGACGATTATGCAATTGCTGCACTTTCCAAGTACTAATCAAAGGTTTTTCCTCCTGGTAACACACCAGGAGTTAGTATGTTGGATATGTGCAGAAGCTGGGTGAGTCTTTAAACTCATTTAACATGCATGTATTAATTATCAATCATGAGAATCATGGATTGACTAATGTTTTACAGGTTAGCCATTTTCCTGCGGGCTATAAGCAGGAGAGAGTTGTTGGTCTTGGTCTGAATGAAGAAGAGCTCAAGCGGAAACGTGTAAGATCATCATCTGATTACTCTGTGTGCTATGCTACTACTCAGAACGCATGTATGCTTTTGATGAAAAGCTCGATTCATCATCTAGTTGACATTTCGTTTCAAATTTATGTAGGATTACATATAGCAATGTGGCATTGTGGCTGAGCCACTGAGGCATCGCATTTCATTTTTGACTCCTGTGGTGGTAAGATCTTTGATTTTATTTTGCAGGCCTCGACAGAATATGTGGTGCAGGACTTGAAGATAAATCCTCAGCTTCCTTTTGAAGACAGGTCCTTCGATGTCATCACTAATGTGGTATATTGATCTTTTGAATTAACTTGGCTACATGAAATCCTTTCGCATGTTCTGTGTTGTGCTTTATCATGGTCTTCTCCGTTGATATGTATAGTATTTTTCTGGATTCTGGCTTTAGTCTCCTTTTTTTTTTCTTTCTTAAAGCAGGTTAGTGTCGACTATTTGACAAAACCGATTGAAGTCTTCAGAGAGATGTGCCGGGTTCTTAAGCCTGGTGGTTTGGCTGTGATGAGGTGATAAATTTTTCACTTTCAGATGTTCCTTTTTAATTACTTAATTCTCTTTATTTTCCTGTTACTGTGTTACATGAAGTCTGTGTTCGATAAGGCTTTGATCAGTTTCAGAAGTTGCAAATTTCCTTTTCTTTCTATTAGCTCTAGATCTAATCAAACATACATAGCTGCCCAACTAGATGATGTGTGTACTTGTCTAGCTGTTCAGAAAGACAGATTGGGAAGAAATTTGGTGGTCTGTGACCCATCCTAAGCATTATTACTATGTTTCCATCCGCTTGAGTTGTGATTATTAACCAAATGTTTTCGAGCCATGCTCTAACCTTGATACACGTAGCAGCTTCTCAAATCGATGCTTCTGGACCAAAGCAATCTCGATTTGGACATCAACAAGTGATATTGAGCATGCTTGGATCGTTGGATCGTACTTCCATTATGCTGGAGGTTCAACCTCCACAGGTAATTGCCATTTGTGAAAACTTCAAGGAATACGTTAACTGTGAACTTCTATTCTGATATAACTTAGAAGTAACTTGCATCGATTACGATACCTTCCTTTATATTCTGGATAACTTAGTTCTCCCACGAAACTGCTTTTGTCTGCCCCGTGGATTCTTCCTATTTGTTGCAGATTCTTCAAATTGATATCTTCAAGTACGTTGTGCAGGCTGTTGATATTTCCCCCAAGCCCTGGTTTCTCCGATCCTATGTATATCGTGAGCTCAAGAAAGCTATCAGCATAAGCCGTTCAGTAGCTTTGGATTAATAAGCAGCATCCTTTTTTTTCTTTTTCTTTTTTTGAAGAATTCATCCACGACATGTATGTATCATAGTCATCAAATAGCTATAACAGGGGAATCCGATACTTAGTGTATTAAGTGTAAATGTGCACACGCATATATGTACTCTGATGTTCTCATCATGGGAATCATTTACGCTTTCTTCGGCACAAAGAAAACTGATATTCTCAACCACATTGTCAGAGAAATTCGGGCAAAGAAACTGGAATATGTCTTAAGCATAATATTACAGGGGAACTGTAGAAGGTGACCTGAACTGTGCACTTTGTATATGTAGTTTCAGTGTTTGAGCTGTTGAAAGCTTCAAGTCCAGCCTCTTTTGTAGCGTCGGAAAAGGTCTTCAGTTTGGGCATTTCTGAACGCGCTGCATGCAATCACATAAACGCAGATCAACACGACGACCGTGGCAATTAGAACAAGGTTTGCTTTCCTCCATTCCAACCGGACGTTTCCCAACAGACCAGCTTTGCAAGAGCTGCAGTTGTAGCAGAGCTGGGACTGATCACTGCTCCACAGAGTGCAGTCCGGGTCTGCTGTAGGGTTCGTCGGGTTTACCCACATTGTCGGGTTGACATACTGGTATCCACATGCCGTCGGTGGCTTACAACATCCTGACTGAAAAAGGACATGTTTTAAATGAGACGCGATCATAACCCAATAAGACGAAATATGAATATTTGCATGGCAAGGCACTACACAGACTAACCATAGACTTGTCGAGACGACATACAAGCAAGTAAAAGGCCGCAACCTATAACCCGATGTGATAGTGCTTCGCGATTGTCAACACTGCCACTTTCAAGAATCGTCGTTCCACGGTCAGTGAAAAAGCCAGGTTCCCATGTGTGCAGGGATATATTATATCTGTGTTTCATATTATAAATTATAGTTTTTATATGAATCATTTCAAAATATAATAAAAATATTATATTTAATAATTTTTTTTATAAAAATATTAAAACAAAACACAATATGCTGTATCATATCTTTCATCTTTCTTTCTTTTTTTTTCTCATTCTTTTTTCTGACTACTGCCCGCTCGCTCAGGTGCTCCCGCTACAGTTGGAGTACGAGAAAATAATATGTATGCAGTGTTATTCTTTCCTAGACAATCGTCATAATTGTGATCCGTCCATATTTCTATTTTGTCATAATTACGTTAAACTTCATAACTCTATCAACCAAAAAAATCATCATCTCTGACCTGTATAGGAGACAGATGAGCCATGAAGAAATCGCTCGCACTCACAAACTCCTCATCAAGTTTCCCACAAACCCCACTCTCCTGCAAGCAAACCCTAATCCTCCCCCAATTCTCGTTCCCCGTCACCTTCTCCCTCAACCACCCCGAGAATCCGGCGAGCCTGTATTCCTCATATCCCCTCCCGGCCACTGTATAACCCCCATCGGGTCTCGTGACGACGAAGGCAAAGACTAATACAACCACGAGTACGACTACAAGGACGGCCATGAAGCAGAGGTAGATGCCGAGGAGGCCTTCCTTGTACCAGTAGGCGCCGACGAAGCCGAGGAGGGAGACGAGGAGGAGGAGGACGCCGAGGATCAGGATCGGGTAACGGAACAGGTGGATGCAGGCGGCGTCGGGCTTGGAGGCGAACCAGATGCCGGCGGCGAGGATGAGGACGGAGCAGAGCAGGGAGATGAAGTTGAGGACTGCGATTATGTTGTTGCTCACCGCCATTGATGGAAGAGGATGAATGAGTACCGTGTGAAAAAGCAGTGTCTGTGTGTGATTGTGTTTAAATCAGTGTGAGGGGGATGTTTTGGGGTGAAAGCGAAAGAAAGCAATGATTGAAAGCTTGGTGTTATGGAAGAATAATGAAATACTCCGCCCGTCCGTCCGTCCGTTTATTTATCCATATTCTATCATATCGCTGCATTATTTAGTATTTTTTTATTTTAAAATTATTATAACGTTTTGATTATATATATATATTAATGAAAAGTTTGACCGCAACGGGTATTAAACATAATTTTTTATATATTTATGTAAGTTATGTATTTTAATCTAATACATGTTGAGTGTTGCGAGACGATCAGACGTGATTTGATATATAAACAAGATTTATATTCATATGTATAGAATAATACAAAATACATATATGTTATGATAATTATGGGACGGAGGAAGTATGTATTCTGAGGTGTTATGAAAAAATGATGAAATACTACCTCCGTTTCGTTTCAATATTGCATCATCATTGTATCGTTCAACATATATTTTGAGATGTTTCGTTATTCTTCTTTAACGATATAAAAAAATTACGTCACTAGCCAAAATTGAAGTATATAATTTAAACTATTATAAATATTTCACGATAATTTTACATAAAACGATATGTGATCGTCCCACATACGATTCGTAACTTGAATAATTTTATTTTTTTACTTAATGCAATGTTGGAAAATAAACAGAATAGAGGTAGTATTAGAAATTGTAGTAGTTCGTATACTACTAAGAAAAAATTTCATTTACGTTTGTATTTGTGAAACAAAGCTCCTCGAGTATATATAAACAATAGATCTTCCGCCTTGCAAGTTGTTGACTTACATATTTTAGCTGTGTGAACAACTTTTATGACATTATTTAAGAAGAAATCAAAAATTACTTGGGCATCATAACTTATTTAGGACAAAATGTAATGTAACTGTCAAGTTTTTATAAGAGAAATGAATATCTGATTGCAAAGCACCGACCCATACTTGATTTAATCAATAGGAGCCTTCAACGAGGTGGAGTGAGGGGAAAATGAGTAAGGGCAAAAGGCCAATTTTTTGCTTTGCATGTTCTTTACAGTCCTAGTTCCTCCTTTGCCCCTTTTTGCTAGAACCCAAACCCATTTTTTTCGCCTAACTCCATCAAAAGTCATAACCACCCTATAACTACGCACCGTGTATGATTTACTTTACACTTGCATCCCAATTAACAGCAAGTTATTAGTCACGCATAGGGCAGACGAGGGCTATCCGCAGATTTGTCATAACCATGACTGCCTTCTTTTCCGTCCTTGATAAGAGCGTTTTGTAGCTACCTTGGTAATTAGAGCTTCGATATCAGCTCTGCACGCAAGCTAATCCTCACCCTCCCAAAACGAGCAAGTAAAAAGGATAGTGACTGTAGATGCACGTCCCTGCCTGCTAGAGTCTATCAGGCATAGTATGGCAAGAACACAAACAGCAAGAATAGCATTGGCCAAACGTTCAATGTCGCAAAAACAGAGAAAGAGACTCAAATCAAGGACGGGAATCGGAGTGCAGAAAGAGGTCAAATGTGTTTACTTATACAAGCAATAATATGGTAAGCAAAGGCATCCTTCTGCTAAAAGATCCGATACTGAAGCCATATACGCTGTCATGAATCTACACGTACGTAAACCAAACCCCTTTTTCTCCGTGTTTCAAGTGCTGAAGCTAACTTTTATGAAAATTGCTAAGATAATCACGGCATGAAACAAACACTGCAAGACACGGCATGCTGATCCATTGGAAGGATGATTGAGGAGGTTATAGCTGAATATAACTCTTAAGACCACATCTTTCCGTTGAGGCCATCCACAATTCCAGCACCTGCGATTCTTTTGCCAACAAGATCCCTCAATTCGATCTCACCGGGAAACCTTTGCTCCTTCAACTTGGAAAAGATCTACAGAGCACCATTAAATGAATGAATGAATATGACAACAAAGCCGAGCCAGAAGCCCAGAAGTCACAGCTATAGAAATAAGCAAACTCAGATGATGATCCAGATTCCAGACCAAGCAAAAGGTGCAAAACTATGGAAATAATTATTGCACATCTTGTCAATGCTTCCCAGCTTCAAGGTAACAAAATTGTTTTTAACGGAATGAGCCGCTATATTGCAGAGCCTTTCATGGTATCTGGTGATCAAGAGGATAGCATGCTTTGGTGCCCCTTATGGAACAACTCTTTCTCAATCATACCGGAAAATGAACAAGACCACCAAGACAGTATTACTACCCAAACTATTCTATCCCTGTTTTTCCATCTGCCATCACATTCTGGAAGTTCCAAAAGGACATGCAAGTGAATGCCGACAATAAGAAGAAAGACACACATCCAAGGAAAGGAAAGACAGACTAAGACAGAGAGAAGGCTCAAAGAATTGCCATTATGGTAGCATGGACAGGCAAAAACCGAGTACCATTGTTGACATGCATACAAACCAATGAAGAGAAAAACAAAGACGAGAATATTGCATACAATCTCCAACTGAATGCTTATCAGCCATCAGAAGGCCGTGGAGATACTCTTTTGGATTATCAAATAAAAAAAATAACAAATTAATTAAAAAGTAACAAAATAAAAAAAGTTCAAAAAACAAAATAAAAAAAAAGGAGCTTGGTGGACAAGGGGGGAGGAAAGATTTTCAGTTGCATAAGTGAACAAAACATAACATACACGAAAGAATGAGATAAAGAAGGATTACCGGTTCTGCATCAAGGTAGACTTCGAAAGCACCAGAGCTTTGTAGGTAGGACTGGAAGAAGTTTCCAAGCAACCAAACAGCAGAAATAGTTCCAAACCTATTAGCCCGTAGTGAATAAAACCACGGTGGAGGGACGACTCCCAACCTTGGGAAAATCTGATCTCCTGCTACCAAAAGAGCAACAGCTCCTATCTGGACAACTGGCATGACTTTGGCTAGAATCCGTTTTGGAGGCGAAGGTGGGTAGTTTGCCAAAACTACATGAATCCCGGGAAACTGGTTCTCCAGCATATTCTTCATGTTAACAGCAGTGCCCCTGATAAATTGGAAGAGGTCAATTGGTCACAAGCAACACACGAGGGATTATAGAAACTACACAAAGACTGATTTTGTTCCAACAGTTGGGAAGCCATTACACTTTCTCACTTAAAGAAAGTAGATAATAGGCCTCAGCATCCACAAACTTGCAAAGCCTTATGACAGGAAAACATCATGACAAAAATAATCCGAGGAGAAATCAAAAAGCTGTCGAGGATAATAGATGCTCATGATAGAAAAAGAAAATAGACAGTAAGCATTTTGACAAATTAGCTTGATTTCAGAGGAAAACAAACTCCCTCAAATTCTGTTCACATAATGTACACAGCTTTGGTTAGTAGCTGGACAGATAACTTACCTATATATGAATTGACAGCTATTATCCCTCTAAGTAATATGAGATTCTAAATCATCGATTATACTCTGTCGTGAGGCTTCTAAATCATCGATGTTACACATTTTTTACTCACCGATATGATTAGTCTCGGCTTAACGAAACATTATACAGGAGGCATGAAACACAAGTAGCAGCTAGTCGAAACACGTACAGGCATGAACAAACAGGGTTAACACCTAATACCAGTAGCCCATAGAGAGATTGCAGGATCAAATCTATATCAAGGCTTTCGAAGTCTTCGATGTTGTTTCCTCGAGCAAACATATACAATTCAACGAACATAAATGATACATAAACCATCGAGATATCATCAACTCTATCTCAACAACAGAAAATGAAAGTAATCCATCAGTTCACAGAACGAATATAACCTGTAAGAGCATGACGCACAGAAATCGATGCTTACTGTGTGACCCACACCAACGCTCCCGAACCCGCTCGATCTCTGCACAAATCCACACCAACCAAAACCAACAACAATCCAATATCAATTAATCAAATCACAGCCAAATAACACAAGAAAGCCAATAATCAACCAATTGAGTAACTGTGAATCGAATCCAAACCTGAGAAGGGAAATCTAGGGTTTGGTGGAGGGGAGGCTGAGGCTGAGGGTGATGATGAGGAGGTTTGTGGTGGTGGTGGTGAGGAGGAGGAGGGCGACGGGTGGCGAAGAGGTTGACGATGTCGGAGCAGAAGAGAAACAGCGGGAGTCCGACCAGCAGGATCTTTAACCGATCCATTTTGCGCCGGCGAGGGGAGTGCCTTAGTCGCGGTGGTAAACCCCAGAGGCGTTGTAGTTAGAAAGTACAAGGACTGAAATTTGATCTCTACAGAAAACTGAGAAATGCTTTGTGCCATCTTGTTTAAGTCAATTTTTTTTGGTTGATTTTTGATATATTATTTAATATTATTATTTAAAATTGAAAAAATCAAAATTAATAATTTATACAGAAAATTAATAACAAAAAATTAAATTGATTTTATGAAATAAAATAATTTTATATAAATATAAATAAAAATTAAATATTATATTAAATGAAGCATGAAAAAGAAACAAAAAATAATTTCTTCTCATTTTTTATTTTCTATCTTCGTTTAACCATTTAAAAAAATAAAAAATAACAATCTCGCTAGCACACCTTATTTTTCCAATTTCTCGACCTCACAATCCCATCATCACAATCCCCTTTTCCTCCTCCTTCTCCTCATCTTCATCTTCATGCTGGTTCGAATAACAAAGTTCTCGCGCAGCAAAAGTAGGGAGATTCTAAAGAGGAAGAGGTGCTCAATTTCATCACCATATTTGATCCCAACAACGTCGAATTAGTAATCGATTTAGTTGATTTTGTTAGGACTAAATTGGTGAATCATGACATCAATTTCAAACACGACAATGATGATGTTGAACATGAGGTCGTCGGTGTCGTATCAGCTTCATATCGGGAAATCAAAATAGAGAGGGGGTAGACAGGTTGAGGGAGACAGTGAGGGGGTTAGAGAACGACGACGATTGCTATGGTAGTCAGTCTCGGCCATGGGAGTGGAAGGGGGAGGGGTTGAGTGTGGGGAAGAGGAGAAGGTGGCAAAGAATGCAGACGAAGTTGTTGTCGAACGAAGATTGGAATAATTTGGAGAGACAACCGAGACAGAATCCGTGGCCGCAGTCGAGGAGAAGTGGGGTTCTATTAGATTCGTTGTAACTTGTTTGGCAGATTGAGCAAAAGGGTACCTTCATTTTGAGAAGGAATAGAGATATTTGATGATGGGTAGATCCATGGAGATTTGATGATGATCCATGGCGGTAGAAATTCAGGTTACATTGTCCGGCTGGCTCTGAGTCATGGGTTTGATGCGTATTTATTTGTTGGGACGATAATGATGAGTATATATGAGGAAAGTGAATGAATGCTTGGGGGATGCGCATGAGGTGTTCGATGAAATACTTGGAGAAGGAATTGATTGTGTAGAATATTATGTTGATTTGCTTGTTTTAGAGGAAGAGATGTTGGGGATAAGAGTATTGTGTTTGATGGGATACCGATAGGGATTTTTCGTCGTGAAATATTATGTTATGGTGTTTTTAGAACATACTATTGTGACTACTGCACTGTTTATTAAATGCCTAGCAACTTATTCTTTACATATTGCTACTTTCGTTTCAACTACTACAATTTTTTTAAATTGCAATGCATCTCGATTTTATACTATAAATCCATTTGGCAATAACGAACATAATTTAAATGTCCACATTATGTTGGGATCGTATTACTTCAACATTTCAAACTCTCTCTGTCATCCTATTGCATAAAAATGAGCGTACAAATTCTAGATAATAACCTAATCTTAAAGGGATACATGGGTGGAAATAAACTAGATGAGATAATATAAAAGTAAATGCAATGGCATAAAGATGACAATCAGATCTTGGGCCAAAACTTGTATGGACAATAGTACCTAAACAGTCTCGTGAACTTACTAACAATGCAAAATTGATATGTTACTTCAACTTAAGATAGTAATGTCTTCAAAGAGTTTCAAGTAATGTTTAGGTAATTGAAAAGATAACTTTCATAAATATGAACGTTAAATATGTCATCGTATTATATGAAATGAGCATACAAATCCTATATGATCATTTAATCTTGGTGGGATACATGGGTAGAAGTAAATTATATGAAATACTGTAAATGCAATTCCAATGACATGAAAATGATAATTTGATCTTGATTCAAAACTTGTATGAACAATAGTACCTAACTAGTCTCATGAATTTACCAACAAATATAAAGGTGATGTATTTTTTGTTCAAAACTTGCATAAAACAATAATACTTGAGTAGTCTAATGAACTTAACAACAAATGTGAACTTGAATGTATATTGCAAGTTATTTTTTGTAACCAATGTTATTTGATATTTATGACATAAGTGATTACAACTTTGTTTTAATTTATACTGCAATTCATAGATTGTGTATTGTCATTATTAGCTCGTGTGCTCTATCTTTCAATACATATGATAGTGAGCACATAACTTTGTACTGCATCTTCCAAAAACTCAACTATCATCAAACAGATTTACACTACACTTTTGTAAATTTGTATTGGAAAAAAGGATTCTATATACATAAAAACATCGTATGTTCAAGTGATCAAGATTAGAGTAAATGGTGAATACAACATAATAGATCATAATATAACAATAGTCTGATACTCAACGTTAATACATCATTAGTTCAAAGAAAACGTTGTCCTAAATTATAATCCTTCATTAGGATTCTGACATATGCTTTTGTTTGTCCACGTCTCTTGCATCGTGTACTAGACGTAACATATCTTGAGTTGAAAATCTTCTTGTATGCTGTCGTTCTGATTGTGTAGGAACATTATGCGAGATTATCGACATGTCAAAAAGTAAAAGTTAGCCTTATTTCAAATTAGAATCTAAAACAAAACGGCTCACAAAAATGTTGGAACGGTTTAATCAATATTGTTTCTACAAAGCATCTAATGTGTACAAAATATTGTAATATATGTATTGCATAAAATCCAATTTGCATAACTTTTATCAAAATCTATACTGCATTATATCTAATATGTACATGATTTGTAATATTATATACCACAGTATAACGAACTCGATGTCGCCTGGTTGAGAAAATTCTCTATTACCCATGACAAATTACCTATAATTCATAACAAAAATATCAATATCACCTCAAAATATACCTATTTCGATATACATTATTAGGAATTGAACATTTAAGGAACATATAACTCAAGGCCACATACCTCGCATTTTTTGATCTCAAGCCCTCGCACTCCTTTCTTGGATCTCAAAGTTTATATGCATTGATAATCATGAGTGTTGTCAAGAGAGTTTTCAACAGAGTTTTTACATGCTCAAGCACTTCAAATTGTCAGGATCTTCATTCATACTCAACTCGATTTGTGAAAAGAATTAAAATTAAATAAAGATGATGCAATGTCCGAAAAGTTAGTGAAATTGAAGGAAATGCATGAGAAATAAGATGGATAGTTGATGACGAAGATGAAGAATTGAATGAAAAGTTGATGAATTGATCCTCGCTCGCGTGTTGGAGAAATTATGGTGGAAAATGGTGAATAATGGAGGAAAATGGAAAAGAGGGAATAGGGTATTGTTAGGGGAAGAAAGAAATCAAAATAGGACCATAGAAGGATAAGATTTTCTTGAAAAATGGTGTAGGTTGAGTGAAATGTAAATGAATTTGGTGTTGGGGAGTGAAGTGTTGTTATAAAACATTCAGGGGAGTGAAGTGTTGGGAAAAGTTATTTTAGGATTCTTTTTTATTTGTCATAAAATAAGAAAAAAAATAAAAATAAAATATTTATATTGGAACTAACAAAACAAAAAAAAAGTTGCAACTAAATTAGAACGAAGGGATTAATCTAATCTAATTTAATATATATCATATATCCAATCTCTTTTAAACGGCAAACGACAAACGATATGATAGGGTATTATTGTTATTTATAAATTTTAATTGGTAATCAAGTAAATTTATTTTATTTAAACTAACAAAATCTTATCCAATTAATTTTTGGCCTTTGGTTATGAATTGAACGATCGAGATTAAATTTTTGACGATTTTAAATTTAACCTAACTATTTGATTAAAAGTTAAAAAAATCTGAACAATTATATCTATAATTATAAAAGTTAATGTCTCAAATTTAACATAAAATATTTTGGATCAAATAAAAAATATATAATTATTATATATGCAAAAATTTTCACAAGAAATAATTATAAGAAATCATAACAATTTTATACATGAAATTATCTTTTAGCATAATAAAAAATAACTTTTGATAGATTTTATTTTAAAAAACAAATATTACATTCAATATACATGAGCCTTTGACGGTGTTCTAGTGTCTTCGACAACCAATGCAAACGAGACTCTTTTCTTTGAAATTGTGAGCATCGTGGGCGTAGCAACTTTGTAATTGCTGCTGCTTCGAAACAAGGGTTGGCTCGTATATGTCTTATTATTCATTCTTTTCTAACAACAAATGATAAACGATATCACAGGATATTATTATCATTTAAAAAGATGTCATTTAAAAAAAATAAAACCAATATAAAAAAATCTAATATAACATATATCTTAACCAATCAAAATTAAAATAACATATAGATTTATCCTCTCATCAATCATTGTAACCTAAATTTTATTAAATCTAATATGAAGAATTTTCTCTTGATCTTATATACAATATCTTTCATAAACAAACAATATACCTTACCATTTTAAGAGATTTTTCAATTACATGGACTGGATTCTTGTATTTAGTGCAATAAATGGTAATATTTAGTAAGGCAATTTACTAAATTATAAAGACAAAAACTAAAACAAAAATTAAAATATTCAAACACTATCTATTCAAAATAAAATAAAAAATAGATCAATATCTTTCTAAAATAAAAAGTTATCTATATCATATAAAAAAACATAAATTGAAAAACAAATTTTTTTAGAATATAAATTTACGAAAAATTAATATATCGATTATTTTGTGACATAAATTATTTAGCGTTATTATTTTATTATAATTTTTTATCTTATGCAACACACTAGACAATATTCTAATTATCTATAAAAATCAAAATACACATAAATAATCATATCAAGTTCATCTATTGTGATTTTATTTGGTTTGACGTTCTGGACACTTGAATCATAGATATCATGAATAGTTGATGGTCAATCATTGTAATTTTTGACACATTGTTCTGTTATTGATAAGTTAACTCGATAAAATACTAGCACTAAAAGCATTCGATTGAGAAAATGCTTTGACATTTGTACGTTTTTTTAGTCGAATCAAATGAGCCTTAAAATAAGACAATTGTTATAAAACAAATGATTTTATTGATTGAATTGATTTGTCAATATATTCGGTTTGATTTTATCGGATGATAAAGATCAAAATTAATAAAAGAATTAAATTATTTTAGAAAAAAAGAAGATTTTTTTTCTTAAAAATGATAAGATTTTATACATGAGTTCTATTTATAGATTTTAAGATGACCAATCAACATTTAAAATTTTCACCTTAATATGATTAAATCTAATTAATAATTAATTATATAAGTATTTTTAATTATCTCAAAAATAAATAAAATATAATAAAAATATTTAAATTTTAAATATAAATATATCATTTTAAAAAAATAATTATGTTTAAATAATTTACAACAAATATATTCCCTTACAAACCCACCCCAGTTTCTATTCGCACCACTAGATGCTCTCCTAGTCCTCCCTACTACAATCATGATTCGCCACTTCACCCGAGTCGTCAAAAGTAGTTGGACGCGCTCGACACCAAACCCTCTCCCCCGCGCGTGACCGTCACCCCCAACCTCTCCCTTCCCTTCTCTCTCCCCATCCCCCAGGGGCTATTTCGTCATTTCACCACTCTCCCTCTTCCTCCCCATCCATCTCCGGCAACCAACCACCACTCACTCGCCGCCAAATCCACGCGCCGCCGCCGATGAGGACGGCACACTTCTCCTACTCTGTCCTCTTCGTTCTCGTTCTCGATCTCATCTTCCAAGCTTCGGTTCCGATTCGGCTCGCACTCGCCGAGGACGCCGAGATCTTCTTCGACAACGGCAATGTAACCGGAATCGTGACGAATGGTAGTGTGAATGGGAGCAGTAATGGTAAGGCGAAGGAAGGGAGTTTTGCAGATATGTTCGATCGCGCTTTGCAGAAGGAGTTCCCCGAGAACGAGCAGACTGAAGGTTAGGGTTAGAGATCGAGTAGATCTGAGCTTATTTGCGTTGATCTGTTTGCTTCATGATATTCTTTTGATTCATTCTCTGGTATTGATTTAGAGTTTTGGGGGTTCAGTTGTAGTGATTGGGAAGCATTTTGGCATGGTGTGAATTTTGGAATGCGTAGACTGCTTCTTGGTGGCTAGTATTTGTAAAAACACTAAGGCTATAGAAATGGTTGTGTTTCGTGATTTGTTAGGGTTTCACCTGAAGTAGAAATCGAGGCATGGGATGTGTTCTTGTTATAATCTATACTTGGTAGTTGATGCTAGTCACTTATGGAACGAACCCGGATTGATGCTAGTAGTTAGAATTTGTTGATTATGGATTTTTCTAATTTTAGCATTGTTTTTGCAGCTACTGATTCTGGCAGTTTTAACAACAGTGTTTCTGGAAAGAAGGTTAGTATTGTGGTTGCACTCTTTCCATTTGCTAGTATATTCGTCTTGATCAAAATGGAGGACTGTGTGCTCGGGACTCATTCTCTTTTTTTTCTTCCTCATGGAAATTGCAGTGCATTTCATTTGCGTTGTAATTTAAGTCAATATCTGAGTGCAAATATCTTGTTTCCATGTGTTTGCCATTGTGGTGAACTGAACAGCTAACACTTTGAATTGTGTGAACCCCGTCAGGCGATTCTGGAGACGGTAGCCAGAGTGAAACATAAGAACGAAACAAAGGATGAGAAGTATGTGCACATACTGCAAAGGAAGCATGGCAATGCTGAAATATTTAACGTCATATCCCTTATCGTCAATATTTGTTTGGCTCATGGAGCTCCATCCATCATATTTGTATTCTAACATGTGTCGGAGTTCTGCTGCAGGTCATTTCAACTTCATGATGTTTTCAGTTTGGATAATGAGAACCGTGCCGATGATACACCAATGTTGATAGATCGGAAGGTATCTCAGCGCAGAATCGGCAATTTAATTTCTCTGAATAATGTTAGATTTGCCGTACAAGTTGAAACATCAATACCCGTTTGGTATCGTCTTCTCTTCCAGGATAATGTCTTCATCATATCAAATGCTAAGTCAAAATATCCAGTGTTGCAGCTGGATTTGAGGTAAAGTTTCAATTTATTGTACATTTTGGAGAGAAGTATTCATTCTTTGACTTGTGGAATCAATCATTGGATCATTATTTTTGGCAGATTGATATCAGATCTGGTTGTGGTAATTGTATTCGCAACTTGCGGTGGAATTGCATTTGCTTGTGCTGGACAGCCGGTATGATCATTTTCTTTGCATCTTTTCTTTAGCTTCATGCTTTTTTCACATGTATTGGACGTGGCTACTAGAAGTTAGGCTATACTTTATTTTAGTTGACTCGTCAAGCTACCAGGATTTTTGTCAATTTGTTTGAATATTTTGCAGGTTATTACAGGCTATCTGCTTGCTGGATCTATTATTGGACCTGGCGGCTTCAGCTTTGTTAGTGAAATGGTGCAGGTATACCATTTCCACATTTCTACAGTAGGAGTGATGTCAGTTTAGGTCAGCTTGAGTAGTTTATTCACATTGACCCTCTTGTTAAATCTTTTGCATGTAATGGCAGGTGGAGACAGTTGCTCAGTTTGGTGTTATTTTTCTTCTGTTTGCTCTAGGATTGGAGTTCTCCACGACAAAGGTTGGGTTTTCTTTTATTGTTTGCAGTTGATGAGCTATTGCTCTGCAGGTTTTAATGGCAGACCATTTCCTAGTATGCTGTATGCAAGTTTGATACAGTGCTAAGTGTCGTCTTGGGACGGGGGCGGGGGCACAACGTAAAGGAAATTGTGTTAGGAAGCTGTCATAAACAACCACAACTTAATCTAAACTCGATACTTTCCGATTGGTTTTCTATGTTCACTTATAGTTACTCGGTCACGTTAAAGTGAAAGACAAAAGAAGGAATACAGTTCGATTGAGTTACCAAAGAAGGAAAAGGAAATTTATTTGTTTGTTTGATGGCAGAACATTGACTGGTATTTTAATAGCTATCGAATTGTTGCAGCTTCGGGTTGTTCGATCAGTGGCTATTCTTGGGGGCCTGCTGCAGATTTTCCTTTTTATGTGCTTGTGCGGGATAACAGCTTTGGTACGCTTGTTGTCTTTTTCAGCATATTTTTGTGAACTTGTGTATTACAATGTTCCTAGTTTTCATAGTTCATCTTTTGCTTTTATGTCTTGTGTTTTATCATGTTGAATATTGTCAAGGTTTTTATCTTTCCGACTAAACAAGCCAGTGCTACATTTTGTTTTCCCATATTTACTTTGAGTGCGGCTTAGTTAACACTTGACATGAACTCGAAACCCTGCAAGGGTTGCAAGCTTTGCTTTTATCTTCTTTTGTGGAGGCAGGTTTATCTCCGGATGGACTGATGTCTGGTTCCTTTTTAACTGAAAACTTATTGATTAGTCTAAAATGCTTGCTTATACTATCATCCAATCCATAATTGTAGCTACTGAGAAGAGTAACGGACCCTACAGTGGCATTCAATTGCAAACATGTGATCCTAGCCATCTCAATGTTCCAAGATTTTAACTTCACCTGTTGTTATTCAGTTGATCTGTGCAATTGACCCGAATTAGGAAAGATAAAAGAGATCCTAAAATTTTGTATTGTGGTTATATGTAAAATTGGTTTACTAGTTGCGAAAATTACAATACAGATCTCAGACCATCGTAATCAACACAAATTACTGATAAATTTTACTTAAAGGACCACACAAGTCCACCCTTATCCCCTTGGCATGACCTCCAGGGCCACCTAGTGTCTGCTAAGGTTACCCTCATAATCATTTCTAGGGCCTTTTCAGAACGACATTAGAAGTTTAAAACATTGTAGCAAAAGGCAAATGGTTTGTACTAAATAGATTTAAGAAAGGCACATGCCCTTAGAGGTTGAATAACAGAGTCAAACTTCGTGTGGAAAATTTCAAAGGTTGTGTTTGGAAGTCAGACCATGTATGTGACGGGATACATGGGTGGTAGTTGTTGTTGTTGTGTTCGGGAAGTCAGAAGTGAGTCTCAGCTCCTATGGTAAACTGATTGAACTGCTGAGTTAATTTATCAGTGGATTTTCCGAATTTCAAATGCTTCTTACTCCATTTTCTGGATGGGGTTCTGATAGAAGCTTCCTTGTGTTTTTTTGTGTAGGCCTGTGGGGCTAAAGCGTCCGAAGGGGTTTTTGTTGGCCTGTTTTTGTCCATGTCTTCAACAGCAGTGGTATCTCCCCTATCTCTTCTATATTCCTGATGTACTAAGTTTGTATTTAGTCTCAGTTTTAGTGCTTTTCTGGATGCTATTGTACTTGAAAGTTGCACCGCCATCTTTTTCCCATGCATACTACTACTGTACAAGGGCATAGGTCTACCAAGCTTTTGAGAAATGGAAATTAGTTTCTCATGAATGATATTACCCAGATAGCTTCGTTACTACATTTGGGCTCGCGGATGTACCAATATTGTAGATATTGAACTAGAACTTCCAAAAATCCCAGTTCTGCCTTTTGAATTAAAGAAAATTTTTCTGAAAACTTTGGTTCTACATTTGGGTTTCCTGTTACTGTACAATAGATGCAATGCATTACAGGTAGAGAGCAAAACTAATACTTGCACAAATCTTGATTTCGTTATATTTCATGGTGCATCGAATTTCTCCAAACATATTCGTCAAGTTGGATATCTAAAGTTTGTCAATCTTTTTCGCGTCCATATTTATTGGATTACTTATTCTGACATAAGCATATAAGTTAATCTCACCTGTAATTCACTTACGCCATGCAATTGCATGGACACTCTCGATGCTCTTTGAATGAACTCATTGACATGTTTGATACTTCGGAATTTAGGGTAACCCAAATAAACCTGATATTGTGAAAAGATGAGCATCACTGTGACATAGCCTTTTGGATGCTTCTGATACCTTTCAGACTTCATGCCAGGATTGATGGCTTAAGCTTAGAGATTCTTACGTCCTTTCAGAAACTCTTAACTTTGGCTTGAACTATTTCTTGTTCGAAAAAATTAATTTTTTTTGTGCTTTTCTACTGCTAGACTGCTAGTGACAGCAGAGTTATAGCCTTTATCATTGGAATAGTTTGCATTCAATTGCAAGACTGCCTTTATCATTGTTCACAGTACTTCTGTATGCTACTCAGGTTCTGAAGTTTTTGATGGAAAAAAATACCACCAATTCGCTTCATGGCCAGGTCACTATTGGTACCCTGATTCTGCAGGTACAGATTGTCATCTTTGTATCTTTATTGTTTTATGTAGAAGCTTGATTCATGTTTTCCGTTGTTGATTGGTAGTGAAAGTGAGGCTAGTACACTGACCTCTTCTTTATCTAATGAAAAATATCCCGAAAGCATTATTTTATGTTATGTTTGTAAGGTTTCAAATGTTCATTGCATTTGCCTGCTGCTCTTGACATTGACTCTTTGCATGGGACTAGGACTGCGCTGTTGGCTTGCTTTTCGCCCTGTTGCCTATTCTTGGTGGGACTTCAGGTGTGCTGCAGGGACTGATGTCAATGACTAAATCGTAAGGCTCCTTACTATATTTCGTGCAATACTCATGATAAGGCTCTATATAATATTCCTATCTTAGTATTCTGATGCGTAAGCTCTTATGGGCATGAACAATTCATGGATCTAGCACAAACTAAATGTCAAACTATCACCTCGTAATTACGACAAATGTGAGTTATAAGATTAGAATACCTGCTTTAAAACCATACTATGAAACCAATTCTATCAAAAATTTGAAGTTATGATTAAAGGTTCACGACAACATTTAAACCTAGCAAGAGGAAATGACACCTTTTTGTTTTCTTCCACTGACTTGGACAATGTTGCTGAGTTCATTTAGCTATGAGTAGGCAGCGGCGTTAGGCTCCACTGGTTTGTTATCAGTGTGATTTAATTTTCTGAATACTCATAACTGCCGATGGTTTGTTCTTCTGCTTTCTTCCAGGCTGGTGGTTTTGATAACATTTTTGGCGATTCTGTCAGTTGTTACACGTACGTGTGTTCCTTGGTTCCTTAAGCTGATGATAAGCCTTTCTTCACAGGTAAGGAATCTATTAGTGCACAACTTTGCACATTTTATTTTGATAGCCCCGACTCATACTATACCTAAATCTGTTCTTTAATAGACGAATGAGCTTTATCAATTGGCATCGGTGGCCTTCTGCTTACTCGTTGCATGGGTTAGTCTCTTCGCTGAGCTTTTACATTTTCTTTACAGTTAATGCAATCTGTTTTAAATCTCAGATTGCTCTCTCTTCATTGGCTTGCCCATTTCTTTGTGGCATTCAGCTCTTATTTATTTAATTTGCAATTGGTAAAATCAAAATTATCTGTCTTTTCAATAGGCAGATGATGTTTCCCACTGCTCGAAATCTGGTTCTGGATTGACAAACACAACTTCCTTTGTCTTCAGTTTTAAATCTTGATATATGTCCGTAGGAGGACTTGCAGGAAACTTAATAAGTTCATACTGTCTTCTCAGTGTAGTGACAAGCTTGGTTTGAGCCTGGAACTGGGTTCTTTTGCTGCTGGGGTGATGATATCAACAACTGATCTTGCACAACATACACTGGAACAAGTTAGTATTTTTCTTATGGTTCACAAAGATGCATTGGCATTGTTTTTTATTTTCCCTCATCTTCTCCTGTAGCTGATTCTCTGAATAAGAACTTTAGGTGTATTAGCCTAGTGCTCTCATCTCTCTAGTATCCAAATGCCCTTTCTTCTATTGTTGTGATTCAGTTTTCGACTAGTTAAAAAGCTGTACCTTGATATTGAAAATTTTCATTGAACGCATGGAATGTTTTGAGGTTCAACGACTTCTGAATGTTGGGCTCTTGTACCTGTCCTTGCATATAATGCATGATATTGCAGGTTGAACCAATCAGGAACATCTTTGCTGCTCTTTTCCTTGCTAGCATTGGAATGCTCATCGATGTGCATTTCCTTTGGAATCATGTTGATATATTACTGGCAGCTGTGATGATGGTTATTGTTGTAAAAACTTTAGTGGTTGCGCTGGTTGTCAGAGCATTTCGATATAACATCAAAACTGCATTACTAGTAAGCTGACCTCCACGTATATGCTGTCTTTGTTCATCCCATTGTTGAATCAATGTTCTCAACTTGGTAACAAGCCAAGTATTAATGAATTTAGGTTGGGATGTCTCTGGCACAAATCGGGGAGTTCGCTTTTGTTCTTCTAAGCCGTGCATCAAATCTGCATCTGGTGGAGGTAAGTTGAAGTTCTATTCGTACTAAGTCCATAAGAGAAATTGTAGCACAGAGACCTGACTACCTGGCATTATTTGTCCACCCTTTATCCACTTTGAAAAAAAGTAAAAGGACAAAAAAAATTGGTTTTCCTGAAATTAAATCTTCGTGCAACTCCTATGATGCTATTGGTGGATGGATCTATGTACCTGAAATGGTGTGAACCCTGCTATTTCTGAAAAATTGACCCCATATTTCTAATTTAAGCCATTGATTAGGATGTAAAAAATGATGTATCATCCTGTCGTTAATGAAATGCTATCAAACTAAGACATTTCATACCGAATAATAGGTCGATTGTTATTAGGCTCTGCTAAGCGACATGAACCTTTGCTCCACAGAGTCGATTTTATTTATTTACTTATTTACAACATAACCTAAGGCTTGGTGAATTCTGCAGGGAAAAGTTTATCTGCTGCTTCTTGGAACTACAGCGCTCAGTTTGGTGAGTTGCTTCTCCGGAGTATTCCCATTGCTAGTACTACCTTCAATTTTTGACCATATGTGTCACATGTGCAACTGCTTCGCATGCACTCTTGAATTCTGATTTTCACTTTCTCGATTCTCTAGCCCTTTGCTGCCACACATACACAACCATTGACCATGCATCCTTAGTCTCGTGCTTCTTTTCATAAAATTTGTTTATGTTCACCTATTATGCTATCTTTACGCTAGCATCTGCATAAGCTCAGCCGCATAGATAATTACGTAAGTACTGCTGCAGGTGACGATGCCGTTGCTGTTTAAGCTAATACCAGCTGTAATTCACCTCGGAGTGCTGTTGCGGTGGTTCCCTGCGGACAGTCCAAGCGAGGTAACTAAACCATTTATAATGCAATGCTCCTCTTGTGTATCCATGGAAGGCCCTCTGTGCCCCCACTAGTTTATGCCTTTGCTTTATCCTTGCAATAATCATAGTGTTTTTGAGGAATGTTCAATATGGTTTTACCCTCCCAGATTGGATATAAAGGAGATAGCCTTCGAGGAGACGGTGTTAAGCGTATTGCTCTGATCGTCCAAAGCTCTCATGATTCATGATATTAAGATATTACATGAACCAGATATGCGAATTTCGCGCATTACCCTGACGGGCTTCTTATACTCTGGGGGACAGGTGCCAAAGAGTGGAAAGGAGGTTTGACATTGATCTAAAACAATTTTGTGTTGGAGCTTCCCTCTTCGATTTCATTTGCCCACTGTACAAAAAAAAATCCCCCCTGTGAAGCAAAGCAAAGAACTTCATAACAAGAGAAACGAGATCGAGCTGAGCGGTGTAATCTCGGCTTTTGGTCTACTATACCATTCATTTTCCAGGTGAACAGCTGATCCTCGCTCGCCCTCCACCTTTTTGTGTAAATCAATGTTCGATTGGTAATGTAATTTCTTTCTTTCGATTCTCTCCCTCCATCTTGTATCATTCTTTCATCTTCTTTCTAGATTTGCTGGTATTCCTGTTGTGGTTATAGAGAAATCTTATTCAACCTCGGAAATGTTCACGCGAATATCGACTTGCTTTTGCAGTAGCTAAGTAATCAAAGGGTTACTTTCAGTGCATGGAAATTCACTGTTGATGAATTGCATTGTGACTAATCACTGTTGATTTCAACAAAAACGAGTGATTAATCACGTTCAACAACTGAGCTTCCTAAAAAGCCTTGCAAAGAGTTCTAGGGACTCTGAAAAGTTCTTTGAACAAGGAATTATATTGATGTATCATCCATACAAATGTTAGGTTACTTATTGCGATGAAAACAAAAGAACCGATAAGGATTTCTATCCAATTTATGGATTTTTCTTTTTCAAAAAAGAATTCAGAATGATTTATGGAAAATATAAAAGAGAAGTAAAGATTGTTAATATTGGGATCCAACTTCAAGTAGGAGTCGACATTTTTGTATTTACGGTCTTGATGACGTAATGGCAGGCGAATTAGTTGAATCTGAAGAGAGGACGGGTGGCATTGCGCTGAATTTAGAATTAAAACTTGTTGATGCTGTATTAATGGGTGACGGGTTAATGATCCAAGAACAAAGTTCTGTGAAAGCAATAGGAAATTCTGTAAAAGCAACAGAAATATAGAAGAAAAAACAGATCCATTTTTGGGCCAAAAAACATGGGTTGTTTCTTTCGGATAACTTTTGTATAAAAAAACAATGATTCAATCTCAAATATATTCGAATATATTGTCTTTGTCCCATAATAATTTTGGGGGGTTTGTTGAGATAAATTTTGACTAACATCGAAAGACGATTAAACATAATTTTTCATGAAATTGTCGTGAAATAGTTTAAGTTATGTATTTCAGTTCTGGGTCAGTGACGTAATTTTTTGACGTCGTTAAGCCAAATAACAAAATTCTTTAAAATATATATTGAAAAATATATAAAATAAAATGCTCCATTTATCATTGGACCGAGCGAGTAGCAAATAACAGTAGGCATTCTTTTTCGGTAATGTCGGCTGGTGTACACAGAGTGACAAAGGTGACTTTATCATCACTAATTTGCTTTGTGGGAGTTACTATGGCATTCAGTGATCTTTAGAAGCAAGCGAAGGCAGTGTGTATATTTGCCAGATTTGAACCAGCCTCGGCACAAATGGTGTTAATTTGCTGACTAATGAGCAGTCCTCGCCTATGCCGCAAGAGTCTAAGATCAGTAATTTCATAGGTTGTCACACATAAAAGTAATATAACAGGCATCCCTACTATGGCTAAAAGCGCGAACTAATCCTGATATTGATATGCGAATATCTTTCCTATTGCTTCAAGCCATCTGCCAACTATGAAAACTTTAGTTCAACAAATAAACCATAAACTGAAAAAAAAAACGTGGAATGTATCCTCAAAGATTATTCATTTGGCACAATATTCAATCTACCCATTGGGTGTGTTTGTTTTGAGTACGAGATAAAGAGGATAGGATTAATAGTCCCTTTTAGTTCCTTATCCCATGTTTTGTTTGATGGGTTTATATATTGGATTGAACTACGTTATCATACCATGAGTATTAATCTCGTTGCAAAACAAACACATGATAAAAGAACAATCCCATGACAAATAATTCCAAAATAAATTATCGCATGATTAATAGTCCCAGAACTAATAATCTCGTCTAATCTTATCCTCAAAACACACACCTCTCCAAGGAACAATGCTTGTAGATTGTCCTAAGGTATATGCTATCTTCATTTCGTTTAATAAACAATGTGAAAAGCAATAGCAGCGCATTCTCCTATTTGTCCTTACAGTGGTAGATAGCATGTCCGTATCACCAATGTGCCCTCGTTTGTTGATCTTATTAGCGTCGCTAAGCCATGGTGAGTCGGTGACCAGGCAAATGTGTTGCCAAAATTTAAAGACTCAAAATAATTTGTAATGGACTAGCCGATAATTCTGATTTCATCATCTTCATAGGTAATGCTGTGCCTTTACAACAGGGCGATTACTCTCATCAAGCAAACAGCATGGCGACCAAGTAAAGAGATTCTGTTAGATTAACTTTATTAAATATACCCTTATATTTTAGTTTAAGGCACCCGATTTTTCCAAGCTCATTTCTTGGTTCTATATAAGAGCTAGCGTAGATGGTTTCTGCTGCAAGTGCACAGTGGACGAATACGACTGCATACAGAAGAGCAGTGCGCGCGCTCTTAATGATCATGCCATTCCCGGCGGTGCAGCTGCACATCCAGGATGACCAGGTACGTATTCGTGTATCAGAAGTTATGGTAGTCGATGAGTCGACATTAATGCAACCCAGCGGGATTTAGCAGTATTGGAGTTTGTTGTGCAGGTGACGATGGACAATGGCATACTTCAAGTGACGCTGTCAAACCCACAAGGAATAGTGACCGGGATCAAATACAATGGGATCGAAAATCTGCTCGAAGAGCGTAATACATTGGATAATCGAGGGTACGCTTATATCTGTCCTCTGTATTGTTTCGAATTCTCGCATCAAGATAAACTCATTGATGAACAGGTCTATAGGGAGACTTACTGTTACTTTCTCTAATGTTTATAATCTTATCCTGTAAAATGCGCTGGTGGTTATGTTCAGGTATTGGGATCTCGTCTGGAGCGAACTTGGAGTCACAGGAACAACGGGGACATATCAGAGGTATATAACTAAATCTAGTCTTTTCATAGAGTCTAGTGAAGGTATCGGGGCATGTCAACACCATATCGTTACTAATTGACGTTTGATGTGTTCATCTGTTCTCACTCAGTGAACCTAGATGTTCTGATGTAACATAATGCCATTAAAAGGCACATGTTAAAATGTAACAAAGAAATAGGTCCCTTTTCCCAAGCTCATCTCCGTTGCTCGTCGCTTAGTTTTGTTGCCGTTGTTGTCATCGTTATTATGGTCCGTTAAGTATAAGGAGAATGATTAGCAACCTAAATTGTGCAGGATCAACGGAACAAGTATGGAAGTTGTTATCCAAAATGACGAGCAAGTAGAGTTATCGTTCAACACAACATGGAATACTTCTCTACAAGGCAAACTTGCCCCCTTGAATATTGATCGAAGGTTTGTTAAGCATCATAGCAACTCTCCAATAAACAAATACTACAAAGGATGGAGAAAATATTACCGATTTATATATTTTTAATAATTTTGAGTTGAAAACTATAGATTTAATATGCTATTAAAACTCATTAGATTCAAGATCCAATGGTTCGCACACATGACGAAAATATCGTAAGCATATCACTCCACATAGCATTGCTAATTGGTAAATGAACATTTACACAAACACCCTGCTCGTGAGTTGGATCGGAAAAAAAAAATACTTATTCCGTCCCGAATTAATCGAAACGTTTTGATTCAACATGAAAATTTATGTCAGTGTTGAATTTGTTTAGATTTTACCAAAGAATAAATTTTTTTTGTGATAGTGAGGTTTATTGTAACAGTTGTGAGAGAAATTAATGAGTATATTGTATCAGATGAGATTGATTTGATATTTTTTTATATTAAAAAAATTTAAAAAATGAAAACATTTCATTTATTGAATTGACAAAAAAAAAAAACATTTCAGGAGGGAGTAGAAAATAGCTCATTTTTCTTTTCTTTCAAATCCCATAATTTTTGGATGGAAAATTTTTTGGGCCAAATTCCTTTTAATTTTTCATCCAATTCCTTTCTTTTCTATGAGATTGTAAACTCACAAACATGATAAGAGAATGAAATTTGACTATTTTCTTTTTTCATATATGTATTTTTTTTATTTAAATTATAACACTTTTTTTTTGAATGTCACATTTAAATCATAATATTTTCATATTTAATAATTTTTTCACACAAAATATGAAAATATCATTATTTTAATCAATTCACACATCATTATTTTTTCATTTTCCTTATTTTTATCTTACATATTTATAAAAATAAAACTATTATTATTTAGTTATTAAATACACATACATTATACATTATTGTATCGAATTAGATCACGGAGTATTCCTTTCCCATCAAATTGAAACTCTAACGAGACCCCGCATATGTGGAGAACAGAAAGGGCTTTCAATGTACTCGGGCGAACAACCAACCGGAGTGACGCCACCTATGTGGACGGCAGCGGCGGCGGCGTCGACTGGCCGCCGCTGGATTCCGGCCGCCACTGGGGTTGCGGAGGAGGGAAAATAAGGGAACGAAATGAGCAGTAGCCGATGAACGCAATAGTCATTGAAATCTGAAAATTTTACAGGTTCGTGATGCTGCAAGGCTCATCGGGATTCTATTCATATGGAATCTATGAGAAGTTGAAAGGCTGGCCAGGGTTCAACCTCCCCGAGACCAGAATCGCTTTCAAGCTCAGCCAGGATTGGTATACACTTACTCTCCCCTGTATCTGTCTGTTGCCTTTTGTTGTATCGTGAGACAGTGTAAAAGGACATCGTCGTATCCATGTAGTCGATCGACCCCATAAAATGGGATTACGGTTTGGCTTGTTCTTTGTTGATTTGATTGAATATCGGCATGGCAAAATATTAGGGAGAAATGTGGCAGTTGATTGATTGTTTGCAAAATTGGGTGTTTTTTTTTAAGGTTTAGGTATATGGTGATTGCTGATGATAGGCAAAGGGCAATGCCTTTGCCGGATGATAGGTTGCCAGGGAGATGTCAAGTGCTTGCTTACCCAGAAGCTGTTAGGCTTATTAATCCCATCGAGCCGGAGTTCAAAGGGCAGGTAGTTTTATCTTGTTCATGTTTGTTCTTCTGTTAGCAGTTTGTTTGTCTGATTATTGTTGTATGTATGACTTGGTAAGTTGACAATAACATGATGTATCATCTAACATCATTTTGTGCCTATTTGGTTTATGGTATTATATCATGAAGATGTAGTCAAATCTTCTTTCGCACAAGTTTTACGTTCTACCTAATAAAGGATTTTTCAGTACTTAGCAGTGGTTGTATTTGCTTCTAAGTCAAAGTGAGCAATCAACAGCAATTTCTGTGCTTTTCAGGTTATTGATATAAATATCTCAGCAATACTCTAGTTTTTTTCTTTTTCCTTCTTCTAGGACTTCAACCACCTGGAATTAGATTGATGCTTGCCAACTTAAATCTATTATCCGAATTGGTCTCATATCCTGCTCAACGTTTCAAACATGATCCCAAAAAATATTCCTGAAAGAGCCATTTGCTTTTTAGTGTTACAGGCCTCTAATTTATCCTTATTTTAATTGTTGCAGTGCTATAGAATATCGATGTATATATTCTTTCAATTAATATTTCTGTTGTTAAGGCATTTTTTGCTTTGAATATTGATAGGTGGATGACAAATATGAATACTCGTGTAACGACGAAGACATTAAGGTCCACGGATGGATATGTAGCAATCCACCCATGGGATTCTGGCAAATAACACCGAGTAATGAGTTTCGATCTGGTGGACCTCTAAAGCAGGATTTGACCTCCCATGTTGGCCCCGTAAATCTTGCCGTGAGTAAACAATTTGGCTCTTCAATTAGCAATTTAGCACATCACTTATGCTTCCATCATCTTGCAACTTGCAAGTGAGGACAACAACCAGTTCGAATTTCTATGGACTATTATAGCAAATTGACTTATCCATTTTTATGTTTATAGATGTTCCTCAGTGCCCATTATGCTGGTGTGGAGATGGTAACCGTTTTTGCAGACGGTGAAGCATGGAAGAAAGTTTTTGGCCCAGTTTTTATGTATGTTAATTCTCTTCCTGAAGGGATGGACATCGAATGGCTGTGGACGGATGCTAAGGAACAAGTTAAGTGAAAAAAATCTCTTGTTTTTTTCCGGCGTGCTCTCTTCAGATTGTAAAAGTTTGATGCAAAATCATCCCCATCTCCAGATGTTGGAAGAAGTGGGTAACTGGCCGTACTGGTTTCCAGCTTCAAAGGATTATCCGTCACAAGATGAACGTGGCACTGTTCGTGGCATATTATCTGTCCAAGACAGGTAGGTATTGGAAGTTTCCATTTATCATTTCATCAATCTGCGCCTTAATAGTAGTGTCCTCTTTTTTTGTCATGAATGCTGGTGCTATCGAAAACTATGCTAGATTGATTAGTTCGACCAAGAAAGGTAATTTTACTAGGATCTTTGCTGAACTAATATATTAAAATTATTTATTGGACAACCTGTTGCTGGCTGCTTAAAATTTTTTCCTTTGTTTTTCACCATCGTTTCCCTTCTCTTCCTCTCCATTTTGTTTCTGAAAGCTCTCCAGCTTGAGGAACTTCCTTTATGCTCATTCAACCCATGTCAACAACGGAATGCTTCATGGCAGTTGGTTTCAGAAAGCTGTTTATCTATTTGTGATAACTTTGATGTTGTCATTAACGTGTTCATGCTCAAGTTTATGGATCTTTGCATGATTTTATCTGTGCAGTTATGTTGCGGAACAGAATTTACCAGGTACAGGTGCATATGTGGGATTAGCCCCTCCAGGAAAGGCTGGATCTTGGCAGAGGGAGTCCAAGGTAATCATAGTAATAGCTTAAACATTAAACATGTGCAGAAAATTTTGGCTACCTGATATGTTCAGTGTGATGACTGCACCTGGAAATTGTGTCTTATGACCAGGGATATCAATTCTGGACAAGGGCTGACAATGACGGCTATTTTACCATCAATAATATACGCTCTGGGAAATATAATCTTTACGCTTGGGTTCCAGGTTTCATCGGTGACTATCGCTATGATGCGGAAATTTGTGTAACTTCAGGTCTAACATCTCATTCTTTATTCCAACGGAGTTAATTTTCATGCCCAATTTTCAGAGAAGTAAAAAGACCCAGGGGGGGGGGGGATGTGGAAGTAGAGGAAGGCCTGGCTATGTGTAATCATCCTGATTGAAGGCTTGCAATCACTTGTGGCGCAGGTTCTGATATATACGTGGGAAACCTCGTCTATCAACCTCCAAGAGACGGACCAACAATATGGGAAATAGGGATTCCTGATCGTACTGCTGCAGAGTTTTATGTCCCAGACCCTAACCCGGATTATATTAATCCATTGTACCTAGACCATGACAGGTTTGGCTTGATCAGGGAACTTCTAACTTGTAATCAAGCATTGACGTTTCTCTTACTGTTCCTTTTTCTTTTCATAAATTTCCTTTTACTGTTCTTTTTTATGGACTTTCTTTCAAAGCCATCATAGGTTACATTTTTTTGAACTAAGAAATTTGCCTTTGGACGTTTCTGTGTCGAGTCTGTCAGACTCTTTAATTTTCAAAACACATCATGTGTAGACGATTTCTACCTATCTTCTAACCGTATGTACATAAGTTGGTCCCACGACAAAAGGCTCTGGCTCATTGCAGGGTTTTTTTGGCTAGGGATTTTCCATAATGCTGAGCATGTCTGCTCATTTGTCTGCACAGGTTCAGGCAGTATGGCTTATGGGAGAGGTACGCTGAGTTATATCCCGACAATGATTTAGTTTACACAGTTGGCTCGTGTGATTATCATACTGATTGGTTCTTTGCTCAAGTGACCAGGTATGTGTTATCTTTGTATTGTTAACTAATCTATGTATCTTTTAGCTGCTCCTCTACGTAAATGTTGTGTTTCCTGTAAGAAATTGATATTTTCATTGCAACATTTCTTACTCACTGTTTGGAGCGATGTGTAAACCCTCATGTGATTTTAGAACCATTTTGCTAATCTGGTTTAACTTGACCATTGCCAAATGCCAAGTACTTGTTATTATTTTGCTCTCTATGTCGCCGTGGCTTATGAACCGTGTAACCACACCATAACTTCTTTTCTGTGAAGGAAAACTGGCAATACATCTGTAGGAACAACATGGCAAATCAAATTCATGCTTGATAGTGTGAATATATGCGGATCCTACAAGCTGAGATTGGCAATTGCATCTGCTACTGTTGCGAGACTAGAGGTGCATGTCTTTCTTCATTATCGCTTCCATCTTTGGTCCCGGCAGTTTTCTTTCACTTCATTCTTTGCTGGTGGTAATGTTCTGGGTTTTCATAACATGAAAAGGTTCGTGTAAACGATCCGACAACAAACCCTCCGATCTTCACAACTGGATTCATAGGCACGGACAATGCAATTGCCAGGCATGGAATTCATGGTCTCCACTGGCTCTTCAGCGTGGATATTAACGCTAGTAAACTGGTACAAGGTGGTGAAAATACCATTTTCTTGACCCAATCTAGCGGCGGCAAGACTTTCTTTGGGTTGATGTACGACTACATTCGCCTTGAAGCCCCTCCGGTTTCCATGTAAATGCTTCCCACCTTTGACTATGTGGTGTTTATATCGCTAGTATCTGTTTCAGATGCTGAATAATCTATTCGCTTATTCGAAAGCAAGCACCATATTATAGCCACTTCGATTTTCTGTGTCATTCTACTTGTTTTTGGTTAGCTTGCAGCTCTCGCTGAGACAGCTGCCTGTAAAAGTAATACCATTAAGTGTTCTCTTCTGATGTAAGAGCCAAACAGACTTTTCGATTGTGATACAGCGTTGTGTGCTAAAAGAATCGGCAGGTGTTGGCAATGTGAGGGTTTGGACCATGTCCGATTCAAAGGAATTTCAACTATAGTGAACCAAATACAGGGGAAAGATTCCTATAACTAGCCGAGGGGAACTAAATAAAGACGGCCTAGAAACGGAATCACTTGGGACAATGTTGAGTTACTTTGTACATCACTACCTGTAATTCAAATGAGATGCATATCTCTAAGCTCACATGAGGCATCATTTATATCCTCCTTTCTTGCGCCAGCAGCACCCGGCTTTCCCTGCGATTGCCTTTTATCAGTTTGACAAGTTCCTCTGCAACTCCAGGTTTGTTTTTCCATGGACTGCTCTCTGTGTGAAGTTCACATGTAAATTCCATTGTTGTGTGCAGAATCAGGTGTGTCGTTCATTGAGATCATGTAATCATCCTCAAGCATCCGGAGAACCTACTCATAAGCCAAAAATACAACAAGAAAAGCGGAAATGTCATGTTATGATGAATCGATGATGACTGAATCAGAAATTACACCTAGATTGAGGCGAGTTTGGCAACAACCCAAGTCATCTGAGAGTTCTGTTATCATCTCAGTGTATGTTAAAATCCAATCACTTGGGTTTGACAAGCTTCTCAGTTGAAAGAACCCACTATTGGGTTTATCGGCACAAGTCATAAACTAAGCGGAAAGCCAATTCAAATGAACAAACCTGAGACATGCGAGGCCTGGCATCAGGATCTCTGCGTATACACACAGAGGCACAATGCAGCATGCAACATACTTCATGTTCCGAGTAGCTGCCCTTCAACAGCGGGTCCACCAATTCTTTGATAGCTCGGGTTTTCAATAAAGGGCGTGCCTATGCAATCCGAAACAGTAGCGATTTAATTACAAAAGACGTACCCGACAAATGCAGCAGGCCTAAGAATGAAACGAAATAGTTACCCATTCTGTGAGACACTGTTCTCCCTTGGCTCGGTTCATGTCCACAGATTTCCTTCCTGTAACTAGCTCTAGCAGTACTACGCCGAACGAGTAGACATCCGCCTTTTCTGTTATCTGTCCAGTTTGAGCATACTCCGGGGCCAAGTATCTGATCAAAGACCAAGATTGAAAATGTTGCATAATTCAGATGAAGGGAAGTACATTTCTTTCCTGCTTACCCGAATGTCCCGATCACCCTGGTTTCTTCACCCAGACTTCCATCAGGTTGACATCTTGCTAATCCAAAATCTCCAACCTGATAAGAATGACTCAACTCATGTAACACAAAAATAAGATTTTCAACTCTGAAACGGAAATGTGAGCAATATTGCAACGCAGCACATATTGAAGATAATTGAAGATGAGGATAAATGCAGCATATTGTAAGATAGGGTCTCTAACATGTTTGCTCCAGTATAGAGAATACTGTATTTGCATAACAAAAGAATGTTGTACCAGAGATTCAAAATCATGGGTGATGAGGATGTTGTTGGGACGCATATCACGATGAACAATGCAACCCACTCGACACTCCTCATGGAGATATCTCAAGCCCCTGGCAGCTCCTACCGCAATCTTTTGCCTTGCCGACCAATTAAGCAGCTTGACACTACGCCCTTCATTTGTCGGATCAAAAATAGCATATTAAGCTTTGACCAGAAGTCTACAGCAAGCTAGGAACCATTTCCTGATTGCAGTTATTCTCATCAATGAAAATTTTCAAGCAGAGAAGAAATTTACCATAGAGATGGGAATCCAGTGAGCCATTGCAAATGTATTCGTAAACTAACAACCTTCTTCCACCTTCAATGCAAAACCCAATCAGCATCACAACATTCCGATGCTGGGCACAGCTGAGCACCTCAACTTCAGAGCAAAATTCCGTATCACCCTGAGAGCTAGCTGGTTTATGTTGCTTAACAGCAACAACCTGGCCATCTTCTAAGACACCACGGTGTACAGAACCAAACCCACCTTCTGCCAAGAAATTATCTTCTGAAAATCCATCTGTAGCCAGTTCAAGCTCGCTATACGTGAATGATTTGGGAGGTTTTCCGAAAACAGGTCCCTTATGCTGACATACAGAACACAGAGGCGGAGGATCCGCAGATAAATTTCTAGATAACAAATTGGAGTCCTTCATGCTTCTGCTTGACTTCGAATTCCGATGATGAGTTACTGATTCATTGGTGGGGTGTTCATGAAACCTTGAGAACTTCTTCAAAGAATTTGGAGATTCATATGTTTGAACTTTTCTCAGTGTTTTCCGAGAATTTGCTGCTGCGTGAAATGCACCATTGTCAGGAGGACTTGGAGTGTCGAGTATCCATGGGTGGCATTGTACGCTAGATGTACTCAAAGATTCGCTGTCAGAATCAGAATCAGATTCATCAAAGTTGTGAACCTCCTTCACAGAAAATGGAGACCCTTTCTTATGGTCCTCAATGATCCCAGACAATGAGAACAATGATGTACCAGGGTCTGAGCTCGATACTGATGATCTCCCTCTATCTGTTGTAGTGAATGATGTCCCTTGCTCTGGACTACTACTAGGAGTGACATTTGGCACCCTTATTGTATCTAACATATCCAGACTTTCATTTTCATCTTGAGAAACAGGAGGTTTCAATTCGGACAAGAATGTGGAAGTGAATTCCTGACCAGGGTCACCTGATGCAGCCAAATTCAATCTCAGAACCTTAGGCTGAGATCTCCTCATAATCACAACATTGCAATGCAGTCTTTCCATACAATGCTTCGCCTCATTCTTCAGCTTCCTGGACAAAAATCACATATCAATGGGTCACCCCTCAATGTAAAATCTGAAGGAAAGACCATATCATGATCAATTGGCTGCTGATGCCTAAACTGGAACTGTCTCATTGCCAAAGGTTCTCGCTTACAGCAGTGGAGGGTGCAATAATGCAAGAAGCCTAATTATCCCGCAAAGCCAAGAACAATTTTTGCTTCGAAAATATCGCTAGTAGCTAGCTAGTTTACCTCAAATGTTCAACAAAAGGATGTCTTAAGTTGAAGAAAAAGAATAAAGAAAGCAACACAGCACAAGCATATTACTTATCAAGTATCACCCAGTTTGTTTGAGTTCTTCGGGCTTCAGATGCAACGACACCGGCTGTACTTCCAGACAATACTTTTATCTTGATGCATATCTGCCAAGGAAATTGCCAATAATGGATAAATCTCGATGGCAATGAATAGAAACATCGACACCTTTTTTCCCATTTTTTGCTAGATAGACTAAACCTAACACAACTGGATTAAGATCATCCATGTCAGCTAGTTTCGCCAATATGAAGAAATATATGCAGTGAACACTGCAAAGAGATCAATGTGCTACCTTGTGTGAGTTATAAACTTCAGATAGTTGGCGCATCAACAACGAGCAGGAGAAAGACATATCCTGGTGTTGATCGAAAAGTGTGCCTATGTGAGACCTCCAGCGTCCAGTAGCACAATCTGAAGAAAATCCTGGAAACCCCCAAAATCCTTTTCCTGAAAATTTTAAGCATTTAACCATCATCAAACACAAAATCTCCACCACTCCTTTAATTTTCCAAGCCTTCTACTGTTACTTTAGTATTCACCTAGAAAGATTGCAAACTATTCTTCTTGTTGCAGATTCCCACAGTTATTGATTTCCCTCAAATTCATTGTAATGATAGGAGAGAGGAAAATTGATATGCGGTCTTATCCACGGAGCAAGATTTTTGATATAATTGATTTCTTAACTTGATATCATACTTCCCACATTAACTTTTAGGTATTTCAATAGAGACTAGCACAGTGACAACATATAAACTAGATAGACTGTTTGCGTTGAGACTCGAGCTAATGCATTACATTGTTCTTGTTATACTCAACCATAGTCAGACTCACAAAATACCACAGATCTGCAACAAATCAAGAACTTCTGATGCAACCCTAAACAAAAGTTTCAAGTCACCCAAAAAATGAGAGCATCAAAAAAGCCAAAAATTACCCATTTTGTTTGGAGCAATGACCACCAGCAACTTAACACAATCCCCAGGCTCAACAACATGGCTCAATGCCCATTCAATCGCAGCCTTTCTAATCTCCTTTGAAGCTCTCACAGCAACCACCACAACCCTCTGCTGCTGACTCATGATCTTCCTTCTCCACACACAGTTACAACAACTCAGGTACTCCCGTCACCCTCTGGGCTATCCCCCACACAGTTACAACAACAACTCGGGTACTCCCGTCCGAGACTTGACTTCCCCACACAGAGTTGAGGACTCAAAATCAATCAAAACCCACAAAGCCCTTGATCAAAGACTCGATTTTGACTAGAACCCATGAATACCCACATGATAAATTCAACTGGGTTGGTCTCAAATGTGAGTTTTCTTGCTCTGATTCATGTAAATTTGGGCATGGAAGAGTCAGTTACAAGGAGCGAGGAGTGTGAAACGAGGGCAGAGAAGAGGTGAGTGTTTCATGGCAATGGTGTGAAGTAAGAGAGGAGGAGGAGACAAGGTAGTTTGTGGTGAGACTGACAATGGGCAGAACATTGCCTGAACAAATTTGGGCAATGAGAGCATATGGGTACAATTTGGGTGCTCTTGTTTGGTACTGAAACATGGGACTTCTCCATATGCCTTCAATTCCTTCTATCGAGTACATTATTCTTATGAGAGAGCGTTTAAACAAACCAATCGACATGAACAGTCAACACATGCTGATTATATACCATAGCCAAGTTTTATATTTCCATTGTGGCCCAGTTTTATATTCCATCGAACTCAAGAGTTATGAATATATTTTTAATATCGCTGTAAAGACTTAAAAAATTAATGTTATGTGACTTGTATAAACCCAAAAGCATTATATGATTGCCTAAGAGTTCAAATTCCAATCCCTCTTATTTTATACAGTACAGCATGTGCCTTGCTTATTTCAAAACTTTCATGGAATCTTTTTGGCCTTTGATTTCAACACTTAATGCGAGGCTACTTGGTAGCAGTAGTTGGTCCCCTACTCACGTTTTATTATCCAAAGATTTTAATGGGTTTCCGTTTTGGTTGTTGCCTTTGGCAAACCTAAACTGGCTCGCTGGCACCGATAAAAACGACAATCTCAATTGATTACGGTGAATCAAGTAGTACTCTTTTCGAGGAAAAAGTTACAAATTGTTAAGAGTCTATCATGAATTCATGATCCAGCTGCCTTAAAGTTAAAAAAAGGTCAAAGTTTGGGCTTATAATAAAGAATCACATAAGGATCAAACTACTATCGTCTATATGTCCTAAACTTTAGGTATTCCCCGTTTACTACTCACGACAATGTTGTCGAGCCATGAACATCGTGGCTTAATCGAGAAGTTTGTATGGTAACTTTTAACTTTTCGATAATCCCGTATCAAGATCTTTTTCTATTATTGATGAATCATTTGTACTGCTTCAACAATAACTCTAGTCACAACAATGTCTTCCCTTACCCCGAACATTAGCCACGGATCGACTAGCTAAACCAATGTTAACCAACGATATCAAATATTAGCCCCACGGACCCTTCGGCCTCCGTGGACCCGTATTATGGGAAACAGAGGTTTTCAAAGACACGGAATCAAGTTGGTCCTTTCACTTTGCTAGCCGAGGGGAGAAAACAACGGCATTGATTGCTGCTGCTGTCTGTGCGCCCTACACACCATTTTTACACTGCAAATTGTACCGTTTTTTGTTTCGTTTTGTTCTGTATTTGTTGCAGTGAATAAGTGAATAGGGAAAAGCAAGTCTGCTCTGCTTAAAAGTCTCTCCCTTCTGTACGCACATACAGAATTCAGATCCTGTTCGACAATTACCACAACTTAGAATATGACCTTAAGATATGGAACTTGAATTAAAGAGTTTCCTGATCACAACTCACAGGAGTGATCAGGTGAACTTCTTTAGTCTAAATGTGACGAACATTGATAAATGTACCTATTAAGTTCAGAATAAGATGTGATTTGATACTCATCATAAATATATAAAATATTATCCATTTTGAGTCGTCACATGACAAACCATGCTTTGCATCGGCTCATCCTTGTTAAAATGCTTTTGTCATCAAAACAAACCACCCCGAGCGCAAGATGTCGATGGTTGAAAACAAACCGTGACAAAACACAATCAACATTTTCATTACCAAGATTCGGATGGATGCAAACTTGTATTGACACACCTTCATTCATCTTGCTAGAGGCTCGTGCTAGTGGATCGGACCACATACCGTACCACCCTTTATGGTTAGCCATAGGCATCGCTGTATAGAAGGGGGCGCAACGAGACATTTAAAAGTTCCTGCAAAATGACAGACGGGGGCAAGTTCAGGATCAATGCGCCAGCCCACCACTAGTCTATCCACACCGTTCACAACCAACCTTGCTTGCTGCTCACTCCATGATAGCAGTATCACAAAGACTCACACAGATCACCGCCCGATTCTCTCACTGTGGGTTCAAAAACTTACTGTGTAAAAGGAAAAGGAAACAAATCCAGTTGAGTATGGGTCCAGTCTACATGAGATAGACGAGTTACACTCGTGGAACACTATTGTTATCGATAAAGTCCACACATTTCATAGGGTGTGGAACCATATCAAAAACCTTATCATGAGTATTTTTACCTGGATCGAAACCTAATTGGACAAATCTTATCAAAAACCTTCTTTAAATTGATTTATAATCATAGATGAATGAACCCATATGATCATCATATCAACTCGTTATTACATCCAAATCAAATTCTTCTATGTCGACAAGTTCATCCACCGCCAATCAAGGGCAATCTCGCCCGAAAAACATACCCAAAAACACCCAATCAAGCACATACACAACCCCGTAATTAATTCCCTCTCAAAAATCTCAAAGGTTCATCAAAATCCCCCCAAAGTAAAACCCCACATATGGCACCATCACCACCACCGGCGATCTCAACCCTTCGTCTCGAAAGAGAAGAACACCATCAAACCAAACACGACGCCGCCTTCTCGAGATGGCGGGTCCTGATCGGGCCATCGGACTGGTCCGATCACGCGTCAGGGAAACAAGGGGCGGAACGATACAGAGTCCAGAACCTGCCCTCGGTCTCGGGGCCGGGGTTGTATGAGATCGGTGTCACGGTGTGGCGGACCGGGTCGGGCCGTGATGTGGCGAAGATGGAAGCGAGTGATATTGTGGTGGTGTATTTGGGTGAGGCTGACAATGTGAAGGCCAGGTTGCAGAGACATGGGCGCGGTGGATCGCATTTGGGGAGTGGTGGGAATTGGGGGGTTGGATCGTCGGGGGATGGTGTCGGGTCGGGGTTGTTCAAGGAGGTGTTTGAGAGAGGGTTTCCGATCGTGTATCGATGGGCTCCGGTGAGTTTCTGTTCCTGTGATCTTGTCTTGGTTGATGATTGTTGATTTTGGATTGCTTGTGGTTTGGTTGATTGTGTTGGAATGATGTTGATTAGGTGTGTCTCGTGGAGTATTAAGCAGATATCAAGATATTATCTGTTTTAGGCTTGTGATCGGATGGTATGTTGTTATGTGAATAGAGGGCTGCATCAGACACAACTTGACCAAATCCAAGTAGATTGAAATCTTTGTTTCTTCTATGATAATCAATCATGCTAATGATGTGACAGGATTAGCCCGATTCCTATGATATTAGGATTTAGGTATGAGACGTTTATTGAGTACATGTTTTTGAATTGATCCGACATGGATGATAGTGAAATAGCAGCGTATGTGCACTAACAATCTCCATCATACTAGTATCAAGTTAGGTTTCTGGATTTGAGTATGAATCTAGATCACTCTTGTATGCTATTCACATGCAGGTTGTGTGATCGAATTTCCTGGCTGGGCTCTCATTGTCCTTGCACTATTTGTAAGGTCATAGCGATTCTCTTGACAAAATCTGTCTTGAGAGATGATCAGATAATTGTAATGACATCTTTAGTTGGACTTTGATAAGCCGACGAATCTGCCCAAGTGTATACGAACCATGCGCAGTTCGTATATGCTGGTGCAGTACATATGGAATATGCAGACTGCTTAATTCTTAGCATTCATGATTTTTTCTGTGGAACAGATGAATAGCAAAATGGATGCCAAGAGGACGGAAGCTCAGCTGCTGGCCAAATTCGACTATGCGTGGAACAAAGTTGAGAATGGAAGCCGCCGTCCAAATGATATCTTACAGAAAATCGACAAGATTTCTTCACAAACCTTCCAGGTTCCGAGAATCTTCAAAAGGCTTCAAGCTATCAGTCATAAACAAGTGGGTATCACGATCAAACCAAGCCAGCCTCCAACTAATGCAGAAAACAATCCCAATGGCATCACACACATAGAGAGCCATAATCTCGTTGCTCAAGTTTTCAAGATTGGCCGTTCCCGGCCGAAACTAGTATTTAATAGGCCTTCCATCGTTGAAGATACAGCTCTAACTTATGATAAATGTTGCGATGAATCTATACGAAACAATTACCCTGTAGATGGAGAAAAAAGATGTTATAAGCATGAAGACAAGAGGAGTAACAAGTCGAGCTCAAGTCCACAAACTGCTAGTAGCTTGACCTCAGGGTCATCGGGTGCCGCCCATGACCCAGATTGCTTTGCTGAAGAGAAGTTTCCTGTGCGGATCACAGATCCACCCCGCCCTTGTAGCAAGGACTTGCCCTCAATCTGTGGTTTCATTTTGCTTGATGGCTCTCCATGTATGGAGCAGCCCTCCCGTGGGAGAAAAAGATGCAAGGAGCATAAAGGCAGAAGAGTTGCTCAATCTGTCATCCCGAGTAGGTACCTCAGGGACGACACAGTTGAGTCATTAGTTTATTCATCATCATCATCATCATCATTTTATGATCAATTCTGTGGAATGATCCTAAGTGACGGGAGCTGCTGTAAACAGCAGGCGGTCAAAGGAAGAAAGCGATGCAAGGAGCATAAAGGTATGAGAGTGAAGGGGTTAGCCTCTTAAGTTTTCATAAAGGAAGAACTGATTTAGGTCTGGCTCGCTGGTCGGCATGACAATGGAACCATCACTAGCTAACCTTGGATAAGGATCGCTGTTTCATGTGAAACGCTCCTTGCTATGTGATGGATACCAGGAATGTTCATGCAGGGTTCAGTAAGGTGAACTTTATCTGTGGCCTGAACTTCATAGCAGCAGGTCTTAATTATACAAAAATTCAGTTAAATCTAATTACTCACTTCTCCTTGTTCTGTAATTTTATTTTATTCTTTGGAAGGTTGCTTGTAATTTCTTACAGATCATATTAGTCAAAGAATATACAGATTATTTTAAATAAACCCTCAGACTAATGCATATATGTTTGCCTCTAGCCCTGGATAGCCAATGCAATTGCTCGTCTCGTACCAAGTTGAGGACAACAAGAATCAAACTCGTGAAGTCATGACTTGTTGAAGCAAAGCTAGAGCTTGTAACAGGAAAAAGCAAAGCTATTTTTACACAATGGCAACATCGCCAAACTTTTTTGCTTTTATCGCACTATCAATAATCCTCTTCTGAATATCCCCTAGAACATATTATCCTTGGGGTCGAGACAGTTGCTAAATTGCTACAACATTCTATGATACTTGCATCGTTGGGAGGATAGCTATACAAGCAAAACCGGCCTCCCTCTCACATCAGGACACCTACAACAACACAATACCGATGCTTGTATGCCTCATTAGAGTTTAGAATCGCCTACTAAAGAGATGGATCGAAGAGATCAAGAATGGAAAGATGATGGTTGGCTATTTGGCCCGTTTGTGACCAAGTCGATGACAGCCTCCTCTCGCGAGGGTACTTGCAGGAGTACTTTCATGGTATCATATACTGTAAAACCAATTGCCACCGATGGTACCACCTGCAGTACACACTTTCGGTCAACATATCCTCAAGGCGACCAGATATAAGGAAGTAATCGTTTGACAATTGTTATTACTCACCTTCAAGTAATTGATACTCAATCCAGAAAACAGCTGCTTCCAACCTTGCTCCCGAGCGATCACTATAAGTGTTTCCAGTGTCCCTTTCATGTTGTTAGCATTAGAAGCTTGCTGGACCTGTCAAGAACAACAGCATGGTCCTATTCAATAAACTGATTAACTTTTTCTTAACTTTTTCCTCGGACTGGATCTTATGATCATCGATGTTATAGCTACCTGCATTTGCCGTCTAACCACATCTAGAGGGTATGTAAAGGTCTGGCCTAATAATCCTGCAACAGATCCGCAGATCAGCTTCACCGTTATATCTTTCTTGTGCTCATCAGGAACATGCCTTTTCATCTCCTCGAAGAAGTAAAACTTCAATCCGGCATAAGGAAAGATCCCATAGAGTGATGGAGCTGGTATATGTTGGTAGTAACCTATGTTATAGCAGATAGGCAAGAGAGATATCGAATTCACAGGTTTTGATGCAGATGGACGAATACCTACACCACGGTAAAGACCCCGTATCCCTGATTCTTTAAATGTTTTTGCGAAGCAATCAATAATTCCCTTGTACGCTTGCTCCTGAAGAACTAATCCATTGAAACTCGATGTTGATGATCCAACAACCTGCAGATTACACAGATGGCAAGTTCCAAAGAAATGAAGCAATGATGACGATGAGAATAGAGTGAGAGTTTTTCTCAAATAGTCAGAGTGATCCTTTACCTGATAAGCCAGTTTTGTTCTCACTAAATCGAGTGGATAAGTAAACAATACAGCAGTCCCCCCTGCAAATGACCCTGCCACGAGATCAAGCACAGGCCCTCTCCAGACATTTGGGAAGGACTGAATGATCCACCGCTTGTATTCCTCATATGCCATGTAATGTAGAGCTGCATAAGGAACGATCCGCACAATACTAGCTCCATTTCCTCTGAGACATAATAATACATGCTCATCATATCTTATAACCAGGAAGTACAAACCACAAAAGCCTAAAGTTAAACTGTAAGACCTGCAAGGAGGGGCTTGGGGTCACACCTGTAGAAACCAAGAGGCCCTTCTGTTTTCGCTAGCTTGACAAAAGAACCCAACAATCCAACGGACTTGAATTCTGCTCTCCTCGTCTGCAAAAAGGTTAATAAATCAATAAAGGAAACATAGACTAATTCTTCGACAGTAAACAAATGTCATTGCCTACTTCGAAATGAATTCTGATAGAAGTATGAACAATATGTGCCTGCAGAACTCACAAGGCACAACCGCACGAATGGACAAACCCCAGTACAGATATATGCGAGCACAAATTACTCAGATTAGATGAACTTCAAACCATCTGCAAAGTCTGAAGATCAAGCTTGACATAGTCTATAGGGTATACAGCGCATGCACGTTAAATTTTTTACAAATTAACAACGCAAGCGAGCTTTCACTACAACTATGTGCAAAAAATCAAACCCCAATGCACTACTTGCTTAGATTCTTCAATCATGATCTTCATATCAAGAAAACCCACTGATTGTTTCTCTTTAAAAGGAAATCCCAAAGGATTTTCCTTTGGTCAACCGAATAACCCGCAAACACGGAAGACCTTTTAAACCAGGCTTACCACCACAAAGTAGTTCCGCACTCAACCGGTTTTGATCCCTTTGACTTCTAAACCCACTGATTGTTAATTTCACTAGTTTCCCCAAAATCAACATGACAATCTAAACCAACACAATGCGATACTCAACCCTTGCGATTTCAAGCTTCGTTTGCAACTTCATTTTCTTTTTACTCACAGTTTTTCCCAACTCCACAGACACAAACGGGCACTGAATTCACCATCAATCGCATGAGTTCAAGATCTAATTCAAGAATCCTCGGTGAAACATCACATAACACAAGCCAAATCAAATTCAGATTGATCACAACCACCCAACTACCTCTCAGATTAGGTCTCAACCAAGCAAGCAAAAAGACAGGATCAATCAATCCAATCGCAGCAGAGAAACAAGAAGCCGATCAAAACTGGCGATGACGACAACCTGAAAGAGAATCTTGACGCGCTCGAGCGGAGCGACTGCGGACTTGGCGACACCACCTGAAACGCCGCCGGCGATGAGCTCCTTGGCGAAGAGAGGCATCCCGTCGATTATCCCCTCCATCACCATTCTTCGCCGGCGACGAGTGAATTCGGTTAATGGGAGAAGCGTGCCGAGAACGACAAAAGAAAAAGGGAAATGGTGAAATTTATATATAGGTTGAGGAGAGCATGGGAGGAGTCGACATTGATGTGTGTTGCTTGTTTGTTCACTTTCTCGATCGTTGAACACGGCATTGGTTCCTGCTGTGTTGTGTTTGGAGTTTAGGACCAGATCAAAAACGGTGGAGAAATTGGGGACTTTCACCTTTTTTATTTCGCAATCATTGATTTTTCAAAATAAAAGTTAAATCTGTCCAGGTACTTTCTTCAGATCTTCGTCTTTATCGATGGTGGTAACCGACAGCTTGAATGTTTGTGAACAAATATTTTAATGGTAGTGTTTTATGCGTGCTCATCTACGAGACCAGTTTCACCTGTTGTGTGTAATTTGGATTATGAAATATAGATAATGATTTAATTCGATGTGCGTATTTATATATATAATTTTTGTAAAATTTGATGAAAAAAATATTTTTATTTTTTTTATTATTAGGATGTATTGTAACCGCAATTGTGAAAAAAATAGTGATTCGCTATAGCAGTTGTGAAAAAAGATAGTGATCCATTATAATATTGTTTTTATATTTTTTTATGTGAAAAAATTATTTAATATGATTTGATACATATTTTGAGTTAGTTTATATTCACCCACGGCGATATTTTGTTAGGTCATAGGTGTATTTGACCAATAAAATTGCTCAAGATCGATAATGGATCATAGCAAAATATAAACCTTATCTGGTAGTACGAGACAGAGGGAATAAGGTTGTACAAAATGTACGAGCTGATTTCATCTAGAAATCAAGCATCGTGTGCAGGAGTACTGACTAAATTGTGCTATCCATAAAAAAACGGAAACATCTGTGTCGACGTGTGTAGGATTATTCAGGGTTTCCTGTATCCCACAGAAAGGCGCAATGAACTACAGAGTACAATATCAAAGCTCACTCTGATTTAAGAATCCGAGTCATTCATACAGGAAAGCGTGCATCAACATGGATGCCAACAAGAAGTAATGACGGAGATTTCAAACTTGCAAACATGACTATATTCAGACATCCACATCAAGTAGCTCATCCTCCAAGGCGAAGGACAAAAGAATCAACCCCTCCAAGGCGAAGAACCAAAGAATCAACATATGTATACCTTGCCCCATTATTCACCGGAATGCAAGAACAAAGATGGAATGTTTCTGGAGATCATGGACGGTTTGTACGGAGTGACTGCAACTGAGCTGCTAAAGCATCATAGTCTGGAAGCTTTGGGTGAACATGAGTTGCCTTTTTTCCCGAATCCTGCCTTGAAGGAGCTACGAGGCTTGGGGTTGATATGCTTGGGATTTCGGAATCACCACCGCCAGATTTCATGTCCTCGGTGCTGGTTCTTTGTTTCTCCTTCACTGATGTTACTAAAGTTTTATCTTGTAACGTTTTTCTAGAACTTGTCTCTTCCCTGTGTTTTACTTCTTTCGTCCTCTTAGGCACCTGCGGGCTTCCGCTGAGGCCATTGCTCACAGTTGTGGTCTGGCGCACGGGCAAAACTGCTGTAACCTGGGGCCTAGAAGGAGATGGCTTGCTCTCTTGAACAACAGCAGATGCTGACTCATATGATGCGGAGTTTGAATCTCTGCTGGAGGCAGACCCAGGCGAGGAACCCCTGGTCCGCCTGGAAATACCAACACCAAGACGACCTTTGGTGACTACAGTTTTCTTAGACGAATCCTCTTCGGAGCTGGCATCACCTGAATCAAAGTACCCTGCGGGGGCTCGAAGCCTAGATTTCTCATCCATGGCTGCATCAGTTGTGATATTGTATGCCTCCGGAGTATCTCCAGAACCCTTATGTGCTAGTTTCACCTCAGTGCTATCACTATCCGTCCCGATATAATCTGTGCTGGACTTCTCAACACCCGCGCCTTTGTTTAAATTGATTTGCTTTCTAGCTGAAGAAGCAGATTGCAGAATGGCACCTAAGCTTGCATCTGTTTCCCGTCTGGAGGTTGAACTATCTGTTGATTGGCCCACCCTATAAGGAGGCAGCTTGTAACCCTTGTTGCGCAATCCACCCGTCAATGCTCCTAAGCTCAGGTCGACGCTGACCTCATCAGATCCATTTTCATCCTCGTAGATGTTCATAGGTTGAGGTGTCTGTCGTGATGCTTTAGCTGAAGATCGTAGAGGTGGCTGATAAACTGATCGGTGCTCGTCATCTGCACTAGACTTTTCAAGGATGTCAGTTGGAGATTGCTGGCTGGCAGGCAAGTCGCCCACTCCAGAATCTAAAGATTCCATAAACGAGAATCTAGTCCTATCCTGAGTTTTTCTCAGGGCAGCTGGTGAAGACTCCCTACGATCAGGGCTGAGTGTCCAGGTGTCCGTCTTCTGGCTCTGGAACTTATCCGCCTCCTCATTGTCTGAAGCTGGTCCATCTGAATCATAATAACTTGCAGGCTTTGGATCTACCAACCGAGAGTCAATGGAAGACCTGTTAAAAGTATCCCTTGTTTCAGATCCATGAAGATCCTCAAAAGAACCACTTCCACCAGGGGAAAGCTGTGTTGTCCATTTTCTATTAGGAGGAGTTGAACTTGAAGAGGATGCATGAACTTTATGCTCCTGATCTAGAAAACTCCCTAGATCATCATCTTCTGAAGCAGAATCATCAAAAACCACACCAGTATTAACGTTTGTTTCAGCTTCTTTCTCCACATGCATTGTCTCATATTCCACAAAGACAGAAGGCGCAAATGAAGAGTCTACTTTGGATTTCCACGGATCAGAAGCGACATGATGTTCTTCTCTATAGAAAGCACCAGAAGGAGATGCATCCTTGTCCTGGAAAACCCCATAACCGAAAGAGGAATGGCTGATTGGCTCTCGATCTTCCAAATCCCATTTGTAGACATTTTCTTGGAGAGCGTCATCAGGATTTTCATCAAAAGTGGGTCCATGGAAATTGGAGAAAGTATCATGCTCTTCAATGGAAGCATCAGAATGAGCATCAGAGCTACCACGCAGATGGCTCACTTCTATGGGCTCTTCATAGAAAGGATTCTCAGCTGGTTCATCTTCAGACTCTGGGTGGTCCGGAGATGATTCATCGCTAGAACCCCTTATATTAGCCCGGGATCTTTCATCATCGACTCTGCCACCTATGTTATATAATTCCTCCAATTCACTGTGTTCTTTCCTCGAACTCACTTCACTATGTTCTTTCCTCGAACTCATTTCACTATGTTCTTTCTTCAAAACCACTTCACTAGTAGAACTCACAGTGATTTTATCTTGATGACGTGGGTCTGCTTGTTTCGCCTGCAAACTCTCACCATATGAATTTTCATCAGACGGTTTTCTCCGAGTATTGCTAACTTCCCCATGCAGTGCATAACCTCCTCCTTGCACTGGCTCGTCACCATTTGTTCCACTGCCAGAAAAACCAGCTAAACCAGAAGAATTCTGATTTGTGATCTTGGCACGCCTGGAAAGTTCAGCAGCTGCTCTCGCAGCCATGCTAGCTCTCTCTGCAGATTCAGCAGCCGCCTGTGCAGCAGCTGTCGCATCCTTGAACTCCATATTCCAATTCTGCCTCGCGGGATAAGATAAATCCTCAACTCTCTTCGAAGAGGGTGGTAACCCTGTTACTTCAGATTCACGTCCTGCAAGGTAAATCAGCATATTAGCTTTCTGCTAAGGAGGGAGTATACCAAAGTACTCCCAAGGATAGGTCTATACCAGAAGGCTGTCCCTCCGTGTAAGACGCACCAGCTGTTGGCGCCTGGATGCCACTATCATCAGTAGAGAAATAGCTCTTTGAAGGACCAGTCTCCGTTCTTGCTGTATCCTGGAATTGAGGAAGAATCTGAGTATTTTTCTCAATTTGAGAGGCAGCTTGATGGGAAAGAGGCTCCATATGTATCGTACTTGCCTTCTCATTGTTTCTAACATTCTGTTCAAGTCAATTATCAATGAATATTAGCTTTTAAAACTAAATCTCACTACCCTAGAATTATACACATGAAGTGCTAGCCCATGATATCCCTTTACATGACAAAACCACAGACGAGATACTCAAAATACCAAAAAAAATGGAGAAAAAAACCTTGGGTTTGATCCTACCTGGTCAAAACAGCTTACAAGAATGGAAATCTCATGGATATGAAATACATATAAAGAATTACCTGCATGTAAGCAGGAGGCTCCGGCTCCTTCTCTTCTAATGAAGGCGGTTCCCAGTCTACGTTGTGTTCAGTCGCAATCGCAGTCAATACCTTCACTTTGGTATTAACATCCGGAGCCTTAGCAGATAACTTTTCAACCAGCTGAGCCAAGGAAGACAAATCAACAGTAAAATGCAATGTTGAAAGTTGAGACAAAAGCAGTCATAAGCCGAACTTTACAAGCTTACATTTCTATTTACACCACAATCAGGACGTAACTCTATGGCTGCAGTAGCAAACTCTTTCCCATACTTTGCAGTGAAATGCTTCCGAGCATCCAGCAACTCTGGAATGTCGGCGCACCTTGGCGAAGCAAATATTATACTGGTGATTGCTTCCTTCAAGTCAATGGGACAATTCCTATCAACATGACAGAAAAATAACTAAACACTCAAACCCAACAAAGCAGGTTAATGAACATCGGCAAATTACATGTCACAGATCAAGAGCAGAACTTGATCTTTGTATGCAATGAACAATCTAAATTCTAAATGAAAAGGAACGAATTCGCTCAATTTGGTCTTCATAACATTCAAATGAAAGTTATTGCAAAAGAACTTGAAAGTGCAGTCAGATAATCATGGATGGACATGGACTAAAACTCAACAACAAACAACTAGCCAGGTAATCCCGTCAATTGATGGGATATAACGACATGGACTAAAACTCAACAACAACTACCCAGGTAATCTCGTCAATTGACGGGATCTAAGGACATGGACTAAAACTCAAGAAATAAAGTATTTGGTGATAAAAGAAATTAATTACTTTTGGGCCTCAATCATCGGCAAGCGTGAAACAAGAAGTTCAGAATATATCTCAATCAGATCAAATGCAGCCATCATCTTCTCCTCCCTGATAACATGCTCAACCTGAAATGAAAGAAAGAACTAAAATCAGTAGGGAAAGGAAAATCAGACAACGGACAAAGAACAAAACTTCATAATCACAATTACATATTTAATACGTAATCAGCTGAACACCAAAGTATCACTTTGAGAAATCTGAGGGGAGAGGGGGCAAAAAAAAAATTAAAAAAAAAATGAAAGGAAACGGCGGTCGAATTTTAGATATACAAGAAAGTCAAGACATGGACCTTAATAACAAAAGGAATCCTCCTTCGCAACACAACACAGACAAATGCTTCTGAAACCATAACACCTCAAGTAAAAGGTAAAAAAACTAGTGCCCACTAGAATCAATTTGCTGTTTACATCCAGATTTATCTATATCTGATGCACAAATATCAGCTTTACCTAGCGGACGAGTTTGACAAGGGAACTCGCTTGACAATTGTTTGTCAAACAATTTGGCATATGTGATTTCATAGGTACAAGTGTTTGATAACGATGAAGTGCTGCCAATTAGATGAAACAAGACCCTTGGCTATAATTCCAAAAGTGGCATATAAGTGTTTGAGGAAATTGAGAAGCTCGAGTTAAATTGAGTGAAAAACAACTTTTCTAGCTAGGCATTTTTGTTGAAATACCAGTCAATTTACCATCGAAAAATGCTGTGGGGACCGAATATGTCGAATGAAACAAAGCTTGAAGGTGACAATAAGCATACCACCTCAGATAACCAATCATTTACCTCGTGTTGAAACTAAGTATATTTCAACGGAACTGTAACTAAAATACATAACAATACACATAGCCTATGTTTCTCATTTCAGAAGCAAAACCTAGTGGCATCACAATCCTAGATAACTATACACATTTTGAAGAAACCGTATTCAAACCAAAACTTCCAAGGTGTTCTGATCCTTAATAAACAACTTCACATAGCCCTATCGAACTTCAAGGGAATGTCTATTCCATTCCACATCAAAACTATGCTTACATCCGAATAACATAGAACTAGAGGAATTAGATCCTGAAGAGATCACGATTGTCGGCATCTGGTATCCTTCTGCAATAAGTAAACACATATACCCTAGCACAGTTCTTCGACAATGATCAATCTATACCTAAAAGCTCAATATGCAACAACATATTGAACGCATACACAAACAACACAAAATCAAACCAAAGACAATTCATAGACAATCATATACAAATGAAATCCTAAAGCAGAACAAAAGAGATCGGTATCAAAGATCAGAAAAATCGACGTTACGCGAATCATTGCGGTCTGTTGCTGTCCATTCTGGAGCAACTGCGCAACGTCTCGCTTCAATTGCCTCAACTGAACTTCCTTCTTGTTCTTCAACAACTTGATCCTCGACACCGCCAACTTCAACGCCGTTTTACTACAACAACAGCAACAAATCCCCGATCAATTCAATCCAAATCCAAATCAATACACTAATTCAACAACGACGACGACGACGACGACGACAACGACGAGGAAAAATCAACAGCGCTCACCATTTGGCTGGATTGAAGCTCTTGTGCAGCATCGTCTTCATGATTCGATAATCGAAATTCGATTCCTCTGATCACAGATAGAGAAATGAAAATCTGCGATTCGATGAAGCAGCGAACTCGATCGAAGATGATGACGTCGATGACGATGATTGTGATTGTGATGTCGAGATTAGGGATCTGATGACAGGTTAGATGAAATTGAATTGAATTGTGTGAAAAAGGTAAGAGTATGTGAAGGAAAAGATGGATGCGATGACCAGAAAAGACGACTTTGGGGATTGACGCGTTGGTGTTCGAATTTGTCTTATTTTTAAGATAGGATGATGATGTAGGGCATTATGTAATTTTGTACCATCAATAATATATATTTTATATTTATGGGATGAACGATGAAAAATTAAATAATTTTTGTTATATTCGGTGTAAAGTTTAATGGATTATCGTTATTTTTTTAAAAAAATTAAAAATATATGAAATTACGATCATGATCTTAGATTAAAATGTGATTTCATCCAAGGTAATGTTCTTAGAAAATAAAACATTCAATCTATTGAAAAACGCAAATACAAAGAAGAAATATTTGCTCTTCATCTGTTCAATTCACAGTGTTTTTTGTTTGTTTTTAATTCACAAAAATTTCTCATGGAATCATATTTCGATTACAAATTCGAAAATGAAGAAGTTTTGGTTTCCAATGACCCGATCCAAAGTGATGAATACGAAAATTCAGAACCCTTTAAAAGTAAAACGTTCAACACATGGTAAGAAGTAGAGATTTTTTACAAAGCTTTTACAAAAAGCACGGGATTTCAGATAAATATCAAGACCGATAGAAAACACACACGTTGAGAAGATTTGTTTTTTTGTTGTGATGTTGTTTGCATCGATATATTTTTTGTAGGTTTGTTGTTTGATGCAGTCCATGAATGTATTCAATGAGATAAAACAATAATATAAAATAACAATATTCTACTGTGTGTATACATCCGGAAAAAATAAACCCTAAAAGACTTATGTTGGACTGTTCATCTGAAAAAAAAAAGCCCTGAAACATACTATTCATACGAAAAAAGAACCCAACAAAAAAAATATAACTGACATAAATATTATATATATTATGATCAAATACTCATCACACACTCGTAATGCATCGCAGCCTATTACTTCATTATAAATAACATGAGCACTATGACACCCACTAGCTTGGCTCATTGTGACCTTCCATAGCGGGAATCTCACCATTCCTCCATGCTCCTCTTTCCCTGTATTAAAAACAAACTCAACTCCCTCAAATGTTCACTAAACTTCTAGTACTATAATCACACTATTGAACACTGCCCTCTTGCTTGATAAGATGTTTGCCTGCATCGCCATCGCGGTGTTCCCTTTGATCGCAGTCGTGGCGGCTACCTTATGCTACTTGTATAATCGCAGTCGCAGTCGCAGCCATCCCTCTGATAGGCCACCTGCCCTTGCTGGCTAAGCATGGCCCTGATGTATTTGCCATCCTAGCTAAGCAATATGGACCTGTTTTCAGGTCTTTCCTTTTAAGAAACTCATCAGTTTTCCCTTCTCCTCGCTCAATATAGCCATGTCATTGAGCACATGGTATTTGCCCGTCACGTTCTTCTATCATATAAGAACCTACCATCGTTATCTTTCGAATATAAACCGAGGAACCCCTGGCAATTACGTATTTTGATGATTGATATACTAAATTGCCCATAGACGTAAACAAGGAATCTGACTGGCAATTACGCGATTAATTGATCAGGTTTCACATGGCCCGACAACCATTGGTGGTGGTAGCCGACGCCGAGTTATGTCGAGAAGTTGGTATACAGAAGTTCAAATATATTCCGAACAGAAGTATTCCTTCCCCTATCTCAGCATCACCTCTTCATCAAAAGGGCCTCTTCTTCTCCAGGTAACAGTAAAATCATCTCATGATCGATGTTCTGGGTTGAGTCTGTCTGTTGGATGCTTTACGTCAAAGATTTATATGAAATGTGGTGATTTGCAAGAGCACCCATGCATTGATTTAAATTAAAAATATTTTGGAAACTTGCAGAGATTCAAGATGGTCGACGATGTGAAACAAAATAATCTCCATGTACCAGCCTTCCCACCTAGCCACACAGATACCCGCAATGCAGCACTTCATCGAATCAGCAGCCCAGCATCCTCTCTTCTTCAGTGAAGATGAGGATTTAGATTTCTCCAACCTCTCTCTCAAGCTAGCAACTGATGTGATAGGCCAAGCCGCATTTGGCATCGACTTCGGTCTCTCTAAGCCGCCAAATCCAGCAGTAAATGCACCAGGAACTTTCACGAGCAACGAAGACCATGGCAAAGAAACCTCGGAGTTCATCAGCCAACATATTTATTCGACAACCACGCTCAAAATGGACTTGTCTGGATCATTTTCCGTCATAGTTGGCTTACTGATCCCAGTGCTACAAGAGCCATTTAGGCAGGTTCTCGAGAGAATACCCGACACCATGGACTGGAAAGTCGAGAAGACTAACAACAAACTCAGTACTCGGCTTGACGAGATTGTTGCGAAAAGAGAAGAGAAGAACGAGATGGGCTCAAAGGACTTTTTGTCGCTCATTCTTAATGCCAGATGGTCGGAGGAAATATCCAGGAACTTGTTCACCTCTGACTATGTAAGTGCACTCCCTTATGAGCACCTTCTTGCTGGCTCAGCAACAACCGCCTTCACCCTTTCCACTGTCATGTATCTTGTCGTGGGGCATCCGGAGGTAGAGAAGAAGTTGCTTGACGAGATTGATGGGTTCGGCTCACAAGATAAGCAGCCCACTGCACATGATCTTCTGTTCAAGTTTCCTTCCTTGGATCAGGCAAGCTTCCTGCAATCTACATATTGGCACATAGAGCTGCAAAAAACCAGAATGATGTTTTCAATTAAAAAAAATTAAAAAGGAATTGTTGTAGATTGTCAAAGAAGCCATGAGGTTCTATACCGTGTCGCCGTTGATTGCGAGGGAAACTGCACCATCTGTGGAGATAGGAGGATATCTGCTCCCGAAGGTATGAACTTTTTAAAAGCTCAACTTATATAGAAAGAACTTAAACTGGACTTTTCCAGTCTGTCTCCATGAGTACCCTTACCACAGGTTTATGGATCAAACGAGCACGGGACATGGGTGTGGCTAGCACCAGGTGTATTGGCCAAGGATCCGAAGAACTTCTCAGAGCCCGAGAAGTTTAAGCCCCAGAGATTTCAACCTGAAAATGATGAAGAAAGGAAGAGGCCTCCATATGCACCCATACCTTTTGGCATCGGACCTCGAGCATGTATGGGACAAAGATTCGCGTTGCAAGAAATTAAGCTCTCAGTTATATATCTGTACCGAAAATACACATTGAAGCCACTGGAGCTTGAGTACGGTCGAGTTCTTAACTATAAGCATGGCGTGAAGCTTCGAGCGACCAGAAGAGAACAGAATTAGGCCCATGCGCCCAAGGATCACAGTCAATCAAACTAACCAAAGATCCCTTCACTGCATGCACTTCGTGCAACCTAGCGGGTAAACGGATATTGAAAAATGAATCATTGTGCAAACTGGTTCAGGTAAAACTCAAAATGTCTACATAAATACCTGATAAACCCACAATCCCGACATGTTCAATGTTAAACAAATTCTAGGGATGATAAGATCGTACATGTCATTCTTTTGTAACCTTTTTTTCTGACACCTTATGAGCGATGTACTTGATCTCATTAAGCCTTTCGTCCACCAACTGCTGCAGCTGTTGCTCTTGATTCACTTGGTTTCCATCTACGTCTATACTGATACCTTCACCATTTTGAGATTTGTACATGACAAAAGACATTTCTTCATTATAATCACTAGGGACCTCAGTCACCCGCTTCCCGTTAGTCCCAGAATCCTTCCCCAGTACATTAGCCTTCACGATATCGGAGATGAATATCTTGTAGTTCTGCAAGTACTTCTCAACTGGATCCAGGGCGAGGTAAATGAGAATTTCCCAGCAGTGGCTGAACTGTTTCTTATTGATCTTCAAGCTTTTCCTCACTTCCTCAGATGCGCTCAATGGAGGGCGAAGCTCAGACAGCTGAGTTCTCTTGGATAGATTGGCTTCCTTCAGATACAACACAGCTTCATCCACAGCACGCTTCACACTTTCACATGCGAGCAGGCGAGGTACATCTATGACATCACGGACACGCTGAAGGGAATCCAATGGCTCTTCAATGGTGAAATCATAGACATTTTCAGCAACACCGACTTTGGTGATTGTCTCTAGGAGGCAAATACCGTAGCCTTGGCGTTGGTAAGGAGGCGATATAAGAATCTGCCATCAATAAGAGATTTGTTATAATTATGGCCCAACAAAAGAACATCCACTGTAATTATCTCAGTTAGAAAAGGAAACCTGACTAAGGCGCAAACGTGAACTATCTGGATAATGGTAGAATCTGTATACAGCTGCGAAACCAAGCAATCTTGCTTCAGACACTTGGCCCTCGTTGATTGTCTTCTGAACAAGAAGATACAGGTCCCACTGAGAATCAGTAACGTCAATTGGATTGCTACCTGGTTCAGACACAATTGAGCTCAGGAAAGAAAGAAAGCAACCAATGCAAGTGGAGGGTAAAACGCAGAAAGAGATAAGAGTGAGCACGAACCATCAACAAGAAGTAGGACAAGAGGTACCAATCGACTGTAAAGATGTCCAACCTGAGGATCTCCAACGTTTAGGCAAGTCACCTGTAAAGAGTCACCATCAACAACGAACATAGCACTTCAGACCCTTGATCTACAATGAAGCATATGACTACCAGGAGAATCCAGAACAGAAGGTGAAACGACCAATATTATCAAGAAAGAACGAGAATCCAGTTATCTCATTCGCAGCAAAAAAATAATTAAAAAAAATGACAAAATGGACCTCTGTAACCAGAGCCTTGGCATCTGAATGACACGAATCAGTGCTCCTCACGGCAGATGCATTTTCATATAGCCTCTCCCCGCTTGATGCAATTGACCTAAGAAAGCCAAACAGGAAAGAGACGGTCGGAATCAGAGTTATAAAAACGGCGAATCAGAAAAATGTTGATGAAGCTACCAAATATATTGGCCCTCAGTTGAGAAAGTTTGTAGAAATTCCTCCTTCTCGATGATGTTTTCACCAAACATGTTCTGTCATCAACAAATCCAAGCATCAATATCGAGAAAATGACCGTGAAGAATTGAACCAGATAGATGAATACAAAAGAGGCAAAGTACCTGAAGAGCAGTTTTGAGATCAGTGATCCCTTTGCCACCCTTTCAATTAACAAAATGCACAAAGTCAGCCAAAATGCTATCCAAGAATTACATCGGTTCTGCACATTGTACATTAAAAAGATGAAAATAATAGCATCACTTACATCAGAAACACTCTCGTATGTGACATTTGTGTAGACATGAAAGGATATGCTGCTAACTAGCACAGTTATCTGCAAGAAAAAAAAACTTAAGCAAGATTCATACAGAAACTTCTGAAATTTGTTTATTGAATAATACGAATAAAAGAACTAAAATTTTACAAGAACATCAATACGGATAGCGGGATCATAAAAACACTGAATGAGACTGATGTCAGGAAGACTCCCGATTAGAGGAAAAGCTAATACACACCAGTAAACATGACAGGATTGGACAAAAAGTGATCATCGGTTTTGGGAAGCTTACCTTCAGTCCTTGGTAACCATAAATCTTCCCATCCTCATCATCAAAAAAGTTATTCAAATCAACAGGTTTAACGCAAAACCCAGTCCCGGCTTCTGCTTCCTCCTTGCTAGAAACTACATTATCCACAAGTTAATTTTTCATCAGAACGTGTAGCATGAAACCAATTACATTTAAGCCCATTATCATCATATCTAGATTCTACACTCAACAAACTTCATTCACACTCTTATAGACAACAAACAACTCAGAAGCGACACATGCTAAGGCAACACGAAGAATCAAAATTCGCAAAGCTCACCATTTCATGTTCCTACACCAAATTTACCAGATACATTATAGCATATCGCGCACCTAAATTGAATTCATTTCATTTTCTCCCACTAACCTAAACTTAAACACGACAACCAGCAGCCCAACAGAACCCCAAAACCAAGCAACGACAGCAAAACACTGAAACCAAAACCCTCGAATTCAAATAAAATGCAACCACTCCCACACAGTGACTGACACCATTCTCTGCTCACAGCTTATCAGAACACCCAAAACCACAAAACTCACAAACAAATTACACTTCGACAAAACGAAATCCTGACCTAGAGAGATCTCGATGCACTGATTTGCTTCGCATCCCGGATCTGCCAACAGATAAACGAAACAAGGAACAGTTCAAATCAGAAGTCCGAACCCAAGTGAGGTCAAAAGAGGAGGAGACGGAGGCGGAAAGGGGTGTACCGGGGGTGGCGAAGGCGGCGCGGCGGCGTTTCTTGGGTTCGGCCATGGAATCGTCGCCGGATCGGTGTGGGAGAGGCGTTCTAGGGTTTCGCTGGAGTGTGTGAGAGCGGGAATTTGGGGATAGCTGAGGCGGGAAGAATGAGGAAGGGTTTTGTTGGAGTAGTGGTGAAATGTGGGTTGGGACGTGATTCGTTGTCTTCATTAAACGATGTTCACGAGTTTTTCTTGACACACGGTAAAAGTGTGCGACTTAAGTCTAGACAAGAAGATATGTGAACTTCTTCTTTTTTTTCCCAGTATATCCAGTTATATACGATTTTATTTTTTTTTGTTCAAATTATATATTTATCAAAAGATAATGATAAATTAATACATATAAAATATAAGAGGATAATTCATGCGTTACACTATTTGCATCTCTATTTATCCAAGCAAAATAAAGATCTTTGAACAATATCATTAACTATATGCAGTCAACAATGTTTATTCCTCATCGTGAGAGATCCCTGACTTCCGTTCTTGATCATATCCACCGTTTGTCTACAATCTAAATCCATACAAAAAATCTGTTGACCTTGTCATGTCAAGACCCGATCGGATCGACAGAGCCTCTCCTGCTGCTGCTATTACGCACATTTGAGTTCCCGGCCATTTGCAGTACTTCTCTAGTGTCACGGACTACGGAACAAGACATGTAAACATAAAGATAAGTAATGTTACGGATGAGTTAAGTTGGTGAGATTTTTTAATTGATGGATGATAATTTAAAAAATCATATTTTCTAAATAGTTATATTCTAACATCAAAACTTATCCTAAAAAGATAGAGATTTAGAAAACCACAAAAATTTATCATAGGAAGATAAAGATATAGAAAATCACCAACGTTTAATTTGGGTGGGTTAGTAAAAAAATATATATATAGATATAGATCATTACATCGTTTTAATCTCGACCGTTGAATGTGGAGGAAAACTTATATATAAATGGATCTTGATTCATTTGACAAACTATCAATTTCAATACAAAATAATCTCTTTTAAGATTCACATATTCTTCTTATTTTCAAATTTCTATTCTCTTTCGGCCTTTTTACTTTTGTATTGTGACATTAGAGTTAGCCTGAGCTCGAATGAAGATGTGAGTAATTTGTGCTCGGATTTGATCTTCCATTGTTATGCTTTTGTCAACTATTCATTAGGGGTTTCATTTCCACACCTGGGAGTTTCATCTCCCTTCCTACAGTAGAGGGACAGTACCGGTCGATTTAAACATAATTGCATTTTCTTGTTTAGGCATTAGACATCGGAAACTTGAAGCGTCTGTATCATGAATTATTGAACTTGCTAAAATTTAATTGCACTAACAACTCTAAAAGACAATGCTTAAAGCAGACTAGTCTCTTCAGCTTTTCATGGCATTCTACTGTTTGGATTAAATTAACGTGTTCTCCTTGAGACAGGTTCACTGGATCGGCTTGGGCATCCGTTCTTTACGGATGGCTGAACGTTGCTTTCTTGTTCTGGTATTTTTAGTCACCCTTCTGGTGTTATTGATATTTCTTTCATGTATTGAAGCTCCTTGACAATACGGCATTATCTTTTCAGCTTCAATAGCATCAGCAGGGAGTTTTTTTGTGGCAGCCACTTATCACGGGTTAAATTCTCACAACCCGTGTGACACTCAAACTACTCACAGCTTCGACTAAAGTAAGAAGAATGCAATAGAATGAAAACTTGAAAGCAAATGAGCCAATACTACTTTATATACAACTTCTCCTGTACAACCAACGGTGGAGATTAAAATGATCTAACGGTTTATAATTACCCAAAAAGTAAATTTTTTTATACTAATCTATCCAAGATAAAGCCTTTACAGTTTCTAGAAGTTCACCTCCCTATATCTTTACCTCGTTTTGATAAACTTGGGTTTGGCCTTGGTCCATCTTTGATTGGGCTTCATTTTAGACTTAACTCCAAGTTGGGTTAGCCCGTGTCACCATTTTTCAAGTGTAAGCATTACCATCTTGGCCCATCCGTGACACACAGCAGGGTTATTCCTATGGATAGGTTATCACTTATTGTTTTATGTTTTTCATCATGTGTGTGTGCGCTGAATCAGTTCAATTTCACGTAATTTTCTGAACTAACTTTTTGGGCATTGATCATTCGAGTATTCAAGGGTTCAAGTCCTTAATTTTTATGTCAGTTAAATCACATTCTATTAATAATTATACCTTTCATGCTTGATTATTTGGGATATTTTTTTGGGAAAAGAAAAGAAACAAAAAAAGAGGCTATCATTTAACTCAATGTTGCGCAGGTATCTATCCGACATAAAAAAAAAAAAAAAAAAAAAAAAAAAAAAAAAACAATGAAATTATTTGAGATATAAAGCATCTCAGACACAACGAAATGATGTTATATGAAAAGTTAGTATCATATAATTAAAAAACTTAGATAACATTATATCATTAAATAAGAAAAACATAGGGATGATATGATGTAAAGTCTCATATTTTTTCTCATATTTTTTTTAAATTTAGAAAAATATATTATAGATTTTTTTTTTCGAACTTACTCCACAGAGCCAGTACTTTTAAGTCCCACCAAGAGAATCGTAGGCTCGTAGCGTATGCGCGTTTACAAAACTAGGATCTCGAATCACACAATTTAATCAGAATTCAGATCGAAATCAACACTTCCACGCCATCAAATAAAGCACACCTGCGGCGGTCTCTTCGCACGCAATCTCTCTCTTTCTAGGGTTTCGTCCACTTCATTCCATCCATTCAATCAATTCTCAATTTGCTCCGATCCGGCGATTTCACCATGAATAACGAATAGTAAGTGATTCTCTCTCTATGATTTCGCCCGATCCAGTCTCCGATTTCAAACCTCATCTTTTTTTTATATCGAGATCGTTTCAGATTGCTTGTGTTGATTGTGTTGTGGGATCGATTAGGGTTTCCCGGTGGATTCGATGGTTGGGTTGTTCATTTGTGGATCTGTCGTTTTGATTCGATTCTGGGAGTGGAAGTTGTAAATTCGTTTTTGTTTTTGTTTTGTTTATGTTGTTTGGGTTGATCGTATAGATTAAGTCGAAGGATCGGTGCCAAGCTGCTTCGAGTAATGATCTGTGAATCATGGAACTGTCGATCGATGAACTTTCCCTAGTATTCGTTTTGTATGTCGGTCAGGGTTGTAGTAATAAACTATTCCTGTGAAATTTTAAGCTAGAACTAGTTGCATTCATGCCACATTTGTTATTCGTTAGATCGTAGATATTAGATATTGTATCGGATGTGGTATTTGTTTTGTAATACTGTGGTTGAATTGCTCGGCCGAGGACCAGCCAACCTGGACCAAAATGAATCCCTTCGGTATCATATGTGTATAGGAAAATGTTGATTGCGCCATGCATTGTGCACTCTCCATTACCACACTCTCCTCCAGGACACTCTGATTGGTTAACACTTATAACCTCCATGATTGTGTGATGCATGTTTTAAAATGGCCTAAACATGAGAGTATTCTTATGGAACCACAACAAGAGTGCAATTGGAACTTATTAAATTTTTATATTTTTAATAGAGTTCTTATTAATATTATGCTGCATACATGCTGCTGATCTATTTGTGAATTTTGGGGTCTAAAAGGTAGAATTCGGTTGTACACTTATAGTTGTGATTCTTGCGTTTGAAGTAAGTCCAATTTAATCTCGATTTTTCTGGTCGGGGGATTGGCCATGGGTACCTTGTGATGCCAATATGCCATTAGCTAAGCTAGAATTATATTGTAATTGAAGGGTTCCCCTTATGAAGTAGATAGGATTGTGTAAAAGAATGAGCATGGGTTATGTTTCTACACTCCTATTGTTTTTTTTTTTCCTTCTTCAAATGCCTGGTTGGACTCTGCTTTCTTGGTTTCTTCTTAATTTGTGTGTATTGTGTCATATGTGAATAGATAGGCATTGCTGTATTGTATAGCTAAATGATGTTTGCTTTGCAGTGATTACCTTTTCAAGCTTTTGCTCATAGGGGATTCAGGTGTTGGAAAATCATGCCTCCTGCTGAGATTTGCGGTGAACTTCACTCCTTTTCTGCTTTCTGCCCCTGTGTGTAGTTTTTTTTTGTCAGAGTTTGAGCTCAATTATTGGTCAAATGCAGGATGATTCTTATGTGGAAAGCTACATCAGTACCATTGGAGTTGATTTTGTGAGTTTTCTTTGTCTTTTCAATGGGCGGAACCTGCTCATGTACATGTTCTGACTGTCTTTCTGTTCTGCTCTAGAAAATCCGCACAGTGGAACAGGATGGGAAGACCATTAAGCTTCAAATCGTGAGTATTCTAGCATTAAATTCATTCTCTTTATTTTGAGTCCAGAGCATGATTTTTTTATTTTCTGCTGTACAGTGGGATACTGCTGGGCAAGAGCGTTTTCGAACCATTACAAGTAGTTACTATCGTGGTGCCCACGGTATAATTGTAAGTATTTGCCAATTTGAGCAATGAATAGGAATGTTTATCTCTTGATTTTGCCTTTGTGCTATCCATTGCACATTTGCACCTCCCTGTTAGTCTCAGTTGCAACATCCATGGTTTCTTTCTACCAGATTGTTTATGATGTCACCGACCAACAAAGCTTTGAAAATGTCAAGCAATGGTTGAGTGAGATTGACCGTTATGCAAGTGACAATGTTGTCAAGCTCTTAGTTGGGAACAAATCTGATTTGACTTCAAACAGAGTCGTTTCATATGAATCTGGAAAGGTAGGGTCACTGAAAATTCTTGCAATGTTTTCATGCCATGGTTAAGATGCAAGTTGACGCAACTTTCCATAATCGGGTTATGTGCTAAGTTTTTATCCTCAGAGAATTCATGTTTGCTTCTTTATAGGAATTTGCTGATGAAATTGGGGTTCCTTTCTTGGAAACAAGTGCAAAGAATGCAAGTAATGTGGAGGAAGCATTCATGACTATGGCATCTGAAATCAAGAAAAGGTCACCTTTTCTTCTCATCTTCTTTTGCTTCAGTACTATTTTTCTTTCGGCAATGAAGTTATGTTAGTTTGGACTATTAGACAGAAGAGTCAGTGGAATGTTCAATGCAATTTTCCTTTATTGATTAGGGAGTTTATGATAATAGCTACCTTCCCATGAAACTAGTCATTGGATTCATTACAGTCAGAATTCAGAACCTAGTCATTTAAACCCCCGGAAATGGAAGGTGCTGATTTTAGCCCTCTGATACAGACATGGATCAGTGCAGCAGGTTGTCCGAAAGAAATCCCACCTTCCATCAAGACACCTTAATCTGCTTTCATGCCAAATGTCCATCTTCACTAATCAAAGGTGTACATACGTGTTTATGCATTGATCAATGTGAACCAATTCTGCCATGGAGTCCTAATCGGTGTTACAAAGGATCTTTAGAGGGCACCTAAGCCAACCATTGAATAATTGAATTATCGTGAAGTCTAAGTGTGAAAATATCAAGGAGGCAACTTTGAAAGAGGGAATGTTGATTTCCGAACATAGTTTTTCTGGTAGAATTCATCCGTTGCCAAGTCCATTGTATTAAATTTTACTCAGAATCTGCGTTAATTTCACACCGCTATCTTTAGGTTTTACTATGTGAACACCAATGCTAAGTCTTTACCTTTGCTTCGGTAGATATATTATTTACTCCGGACATATGGCCTCTTAAACCTTTAACTAGCATGGTGTTATTTGTTTATTTCATGTTCACGATTACATTGGGCTAAATGGAGTACTACTTCTGTACTGCAGAGTGGCTAGCCAACCGGCTGCGAATGCTGCGAGACCAACAACAGTGCCTATCAGGGGACAGCCAGTTGCTCAGAAGTCAAGCTGCTGCTCTTGATCTATTGGGTCATCGTCGTGCTTCTGCTCCAGTGATGCAGTAATGGAACCCCCTAGACAAAGCAGCTGAAAGATCTTTGCGCTTGTAAATTACTCAAGAATATGTGCAACAATTGTGCTCTGCTTGTCGTCATTGATATATTAGGCTATGTGCAACAATTGTGCTCTGCTTGTCGTCATTGATATATTAGGCCACCCTTCTATTTGTGTTGCTGTTTCGTATATAACCAATTAATGTGCATGACTCGGTTACTTTGTTTTACATTTTAATGTGCATGACTTGGTTACTTTGGTTGTTTGAACTATGAACTATATTGTGGCTTCTATGAACGATCGGGATTTGATGTATTTTTCCCCGTGAGCTCCGAGCATACCGACACATACCTTCTACTTTCACTACTGATTTAGGTTGGCTAAGCACGCTGATAATGCTAGTGCATCAACCGTTTCTTTTATCCGGAGTATAACAAGGTATGTGATAGCAGATTAATGGATTCATCACCGCCTGTGGTCGGCACGGAGATAATGCACACGGCAATGGTACAAGAGCCTCAAAGCTTCGCAGTCGCGATATGTGCATGGATAGGTACGTAACATTTATAGTAAGGACAATACTTCGCCTTTGTACTAGCCTCGAATCTTCGCAATCACGGTGTACATGGATAGGTACGTAACGTTGGTAGTAAAGACAACACCTCGCCTTCGTACTGATGACCTACTCGTAAAGCCTATGTAATCGCGGGCGGATAACGACTCTGTCGGCAACACACTCCAAACCTGCTGGACGGAGCATTAGTCAAACCTTGCATTACATTGTTTAAAAACATGATTCATGACATACAGGGACGCTCAAACGTATTTGATAAAATGATAGTTACCATCATAGATGATATATATCACCACGTATTTGTAATGTAAACCAGGCTGTAAGGTGGACTGTCGGCATGTTTGAAGAAGTTACTTGTCTTTGGCATTGGCCGAGCCCACACCGCGGTTCGTGGTAGACAATAACGTGTTTGATGTTGCCTGCTCAACCGGCAAAGGTTAACCAGTCTCCCTCCATTTTCCCACCGCCGACTGAGACGACGTCGTTTGATCCATATCCTTAATTGATTGATTATCTACCTTCGTTAGACGACAAAATGGGGATTAATAGTCGTGGAGTATAGTATATGGTTGTGCTTTTGGGAAAGGAAATAAACTATAGGAGTACGGGACATGGTGTTACTGTTAGTTTAACTAGAACAATCATTGTACTCCAGGAGGCTCATATGAGTAAAATATTTACTGTTCGTTATAAGTACTCCCGAACATATTTGTGAACATATGTTTTTATAGGATCATTGACATGAGATTGGGAGTTATTTATTGGAGGTCGTTGAGCCTTGATGTACTTTATCAACATGGTTTTAAGAATCATGAATGTGATCCCTTTGTTTAAAAACATGTACAGCAGTAGAGGTACCAGTTCCATCATGGAAATGCCAAAGTTCAACCAGCTTTAATTTCCCTTTTGTTTATCTTTACCCCTATTTAACAAAACAAAAATTTTCTTACTCATTTCATTCCTTCTATGTGACGTCTTTTGTTGTGAAATTAGAAAATACAGACGCTATCTTTCATACAAAAATAATCATATATTTCATGTTTGTCAAATTTTATAGGTATTTTTTCGAAATGATTATTAATTTGATTGATAATTTATCATATAATCAATGAATATAAAAAATATATCGACAAATAAGATTGTCCGTCAATAACTTAAAAAAGTATTCAAAAAAATATTCCCACTGAAAATCCTATATAACGGGATTGAGAATCATGTTAATCCACAATAACAATATCTGAACTAAAAAAAAAGCCTTGCAGTTAAAAAGGAGAAAAACAATGCGCGTGGATAGATAGGTTGGTTGCTGTGAGCGGCGGAGCATAAATAAAAAGGAGAAGAAGAGAACAGAAAGAAGGGAAGAAAAAAGAAGAGAAGAGAGAGAGAAAATCGTCGGTGGCAACTGGCATCACTCTCGGCCATTTTCGGAGCACCAAAAAACACAAACACCACCACCACCACCACCACCCCCACATTATCACACATAAATAAAACATTTTCCATTTTTATTAAAAATAAAGGAGAAGAAGAAGAAGAGGGGTGTTCTATCTTTGCTCTTCTTCCCTTTTTCTTCTCCTATAATTTCGATCGAAATTCTTCCGCCTCCAATCAATTTCACTGAATAGAAGAATAAGATAAAGAGAAGAGAGGCGGAGGCGGACTGCGGCGGCGGCGGAGGAGGAGAGAGAGGAGCAGGCGGTGGCTTTCAGGTGATTGAGAGCCGAGCCGGTGGCCGGTGATATGGCGGATTCCGGCGATTCCGTCGCGCTCGACGTAGAAACCATCTACCTCGGCGGAAAGGTTGTTTTTCTTCTTCATCATCTTCTTGCTTCGATTTGATGTAATTCGAGTGAACGAATTGTTTCTGTGTTTCCTGGTTGAAATCTTGTGTTGCTTTTTGCTTGAGGATAGGAGATTGCGTGTGAGATTTGCTGTGGCGGAATCGGATTCGTTGTCTGCTTGTTGTCGTTTCTTGTTTTGCGGATTTATTGAACCGTGTTGTTGTTTTGTGGTTGCTGTTCTTGGTGGTGGTGGTGGATCGATCTCGTGCTTTCATTTGTTGTTAGTTCGGTCTCTCTTCTGTTTTTTTTTTTTTTTTTTTTAAATCAGCCTTTCGTGGATCGACTTTGTTATATCTGTTCGTGTACTTGATGGTTTATATCGTGTTTGATG